>JARJEI010000128.1:0-41220 GCA_029955415.1 Lottia scabra
CGCTCAGTTGAAAGTCGAACAGCAAACCATTGCGCCATCAGAAACTGGTCTTGACAATATTAATTTTCTCTTTTCTGCCAACAAAGGGCATGACCCACAACCCCTCAAAAACGTAGCGTCAGGGGGAGAATTTTCTCGACTCATGTTTACCATAAAACAAATCATGGCAACAAAAAAACGACTGGCTACCCTCATTTTTGATGAAATTGACTCAGGCATTTCTGGAGAAATCGCTATCAAAATGGCAGAACAAATGCACACAATGGCACAAAAAACGCAAGTCATCACAATTACCCATCTACCACAAATTGCCGCCAAAGGAGATGCCCATTTTCATGTTTATAAGTCCCAATCTCAAGAAAAAACAACCAGCACTCTAAAACCACTCACCAACAATGACCGTATTTTAGAAATTGCCAAAATGATTGGAGGAGACAACCCATCGGATCTTGCATTTGCAAATGCAAAAGAACTCATGAAAATTTAATATTATTAACTATTTTTGTAATCTAATTTAAAATCAACTGTTAGTATGTCAAATCATCATCTACTAAAAAACAAGAAAGGGATCATTTTTGGTGCCTTGGACGAAAACTCTATCGCATGGAAAACGGCTATGCAGTGCCATCAAGAAGGTGCCGAATTCATCCTCACCAATGCGCCTATTGCGCTCAGAATGGGAAAACTGCAAGAACTGGCAGACACCTGTAACGCCGAGGTTATTCCGGCTGATGTCACCAATATGGATGATCTAGAAAACCTCATATCCTCTGCCACCAAAAAATTTGGGAAACTCGATTTCATACTACACTCTATCGGCATGTCGCCCAATGTGAGAAAGAAAAAGCCTTATGGAGACCTCAATTACGATTGGTTTTTAAAATCTCTCGACATCTCTGGCATTTCTTTTCATAAAGTCATGCAAACTGCCGAAAAACTAGACGCTATGAACGAATGGGGATCGATTGTTGCCCTATCTTATATTGCTGCACAACGGACATTTCCTGACTACTCGGACATGGCACAAGCCAAATCTGTACTCGAATCCATTGCAAGGAGCTACGGTGCGCGATTTGGAGAGTCCAAAAAAGTACGCGTCAATACAATCTCGCAATCACCCACGGTCACGCGTGCCGGAGAGGGGATAAAAGGCTTCGACGCATTTCTCAACTACGCTGATATGATGTCACCGTTGGGCAATGCCAGTGCAGAGGATTGTGCAAAATACATTGTATCTCTATTTTCTGACTACACCCGTATGGTCACTATGCAAAACCTCATGCACGATGGTGGGTTTTCGACATCGGGCATCACCTATAAAATGGTTGAAACAATCGAAAAAAGTCTCGGTTAACAATGATTGTCTTTCCTAATGCCAAAATTAATTTAGGATTAAAAATCACAAACAAACGTTCCGATAATTATCATGAATTGGTATCTGTTTTTTACCCAGTGCCTTTTTATGATATACTTGAAATAACAAAAAGCAGTGCTTTTTCTATCCATTTTTCAGGGCTTCCTATTTCAGGTAATCCCGAGAGCAATTTGGTTGTCCAAGCCTACAAATTGCTACACCAAGATTTCAGAATTTCTCCTATTGCGATACATTTGCACAAAACCATTCCGATGGGTGCGGGTCTTGGCGGGGGCTCTGCTGACGCATCTTTCATGCTCAAAGCCCTAAATAGTTATTTCTCGCTTAATTTAGAGGATGCTGACTTACTGGATTATGCAAAAAAACTCGGCGCCGACTGCCCTTTTTTCATCAAAAATCAACCCGCTTTAGCAACAGGAATTGGAGAGCAACTCATGCCCATTTCACCAGTTCTAAATGGCTGTTATATTGCTATTATATCGCCAAACCTTCATATTTCTACAAAAGAAGCTTTTGAAAAACTAGACATAAAAGAAGTGTGCGAAATTGAAAATAAAGCCAATCATCCCCTTCTCGAATTAGTTAACGGCACCCGTTCCAAATGGCAAAATCAGTTAACCAATGATTTTGAAAAAGTGCTTTTCCAAAAGTATCCAGACCTTCACAATACCAAACAGCAATTATTGGATGCAGGGGCTTTTTTACGCATCAATGACAGGATCTGGTTCTTCTGTTTATGGATTATTTGATAAAGCTCCAAAATCACCCGAGCAATATACTTTTTATGGTATTTTGTGATACAGACTGATTATCAAAACTTACAAAGACCCAGTGCATATTTCACAAAAAACCTTTTTGTGGGAGGTTTTTTGTGATTAAGTACTTTTTAGAAATATTTTGTTCTACCTTCTTTAAGTAAACCTAAAAAGATTTACTTTTTCAAATTTTTAAGCGTGATGATGAACACTTTCTTCGTACATAGGGTGCTTTTCAGCCTCCAAATTATGTCTGGCTAAGGACTTGATCGTCAAGAAGAAAAACGCCGATGCATACACCAACAATAAGCCTATTTCCATGAAGCCAATCTGACCAAAATCTTTCAATATACCTGGTGTAATCATCATATAAAAATCCATCCAATGTCCAAATATAATAAGGAAGCAAACGGCTTTTAACAAAGTGAAATTACGCTTTGTGCCTCTAGGCATCAAAATCAAGAACGGACATACAAAATTAACCACCAAATTTAATATCAAGATAGCACCATAGTGATCCGACATCAATCGATCTACAAAATAAGTCGTCTCCTCTGGTATATTTGAATAGTAAATCAACAAGAATTGAGAAAACCAGATATAAGTCCAAAAAACAGAAAATGCAAATACAAATTTACCCAAATCATGAAGGTGTTCTTGGTTCAAATTTTTCAAATACCCTGCTTCTTTCAAATAAATCGTAATCAATGTCACAACAGCAAGACCCGCAACCCACCAAGAAGAAAAAACATACCAACCAAACATCGTGCTAAACCAATGAGGATCTATAGACATCACCCAATCCCACGCACCTACGCTAGAAGAATAACCAAAAAAGACAATAAAACCTGCAGACCATTTAACATTACTTCTCCAATAATTATCACCACCTAAATCATCTTCTGCAAGCGCACTTTTTTTAATTTTCCAAAACAACAACATCCAACCGCCTATAATCACAACCATCCTAGCCAAATAAAATCCTGTGTTAAGGTAACCTGATTTGCCTACAATAATAGCGTCATAATGACTTGATTTTGGATTTAATAATTGTGGATCAAGCCAATGAAAGATTGTATGACTCGGCATTGCAGCCAACCAAACACCTAACATCAACACAAAACCAACTGGCAGCCAACTCGTCATCGCTGTCGGAATACGCATCACCTGCGTTGACCAACCTGCTTGAGACACGTATTGTATGGCAACAAAAAAGGCACCAATCACACCCAATCCCAGAAAGTAAACGTTGTTAATCCATAAATTTACAAACAACTCTTTCACCCAAGAAAAGGCATGTGCATCACCATGATGAGCGCCTGCTTCGTGCCCACTCGCATGAGTACCCAAAGCCATCATAATACCTATAACTGTCAAAACCAAACCTAACAATCCTACAAGTAGAATTTTTTTCTTAGCACCCGCTGTAAAATCAATCTTATATCCCATTTTTTACTTTATTTACCTTGTAAAGACTGAACATGTAATACAATTTTCCATCTTTCTTCTTGAGAAAGCTGAGAGGCATGTGATTTCATTCGACCTTTCCCATAAGTGATAACATGAAAAACATGCCCTTCTTTAAAATCTTTATAGGGTGCCACTTTATAATTCGGTACACCCAAAAACCGTTTTCCAACAAGCCCTTTACCATCGCCTTTTAACACCGTGACAGTGTGAACAGAATCGACCATAGAGCTCTTTTCCACTTTCTCTATTTTTCCCTACCATGCTTTCATATTTCAGCAGAGGGTTTTTCACATTGTCATTCGCCCATTCAAGAGAGTCTTTAGGAAACAGTATAAGGCATCAATCCCAATTTGTTCCTTTTTACTGTATGAGGCACCGATTGCCTAACATTCATGCCCGTTCCATTAATCGGATTCGTATTATAATATTCGCCTTGTCCATCATCAATAGAACTCACCGCCTGACCATAAGACTTGTCTGTAATCTGCGACAACGGCTCATAAGGTACAGAATGGTACATATTAGGAGCATACTCATAACCAGTACGATCTCCATCGGCAGTACAAGAAAACAGACCTAAAACGATAACACAGAGTCCTATATTATTTAACGTCATCATATATTTATTCATCGTCCATTATTTTTATATTGACTTCAGATGCCCCCGCCTCTGACAATATATTTTTCAAAGTATCATCATCGTTTTTTGACAATTTGGGGTCAATGACCATCACGTGTTTGTCATCGGTTTGTCGGATGTCAAAAATAGTCGGCTTTCCCCAAGGTTTCAAACCCGAAATAACTAAGAATGTTCCAACCATACCAAAGGCACTTAACAAAACGGTCATTTCAAAAGTCACAGGGATAAAATCTGGAAGAGGCGTTGCATTTTTCCCTCCTATAATCATCGGCCAGTCATACCCCATCATATAATACATCATCGTCAATGCCAACGTTGTTCCCAAGGCACCAAACAAAAATGCCACCCTAGGCAGTCTGCTTCGCTTATATCCCAAAACATCATCAATGCCATGTACTGGAAATGGAGAGTAAACCTCTTGGATTGCGACACCACCATCCCTTACTTTCTTAATACCCTTAAGAAGTACACTTTCATCATCAAAAATACCTATAATAAATTTATTTGAATCACTCATTTGATCTTCAATTATATTTTAACCTTTATCTAATGCACGTTTTTTCCATCATCTATCTTCTCCGAATCAGAACTAATAATTGACTTGACTTCGGCCATATTAATAACAGGGAAATATTTTGCAAACAGAAAGAACAGTGTGAAAAACAACCCAAAAGAAAACATATAAACACCCACATCTGCAATCGTAGGAGAAAACATAGTCCAACTAGATGGCAAATAATCCCTATGAAGCGACGTCACAATAATCACAAAACGCTCAAACCACATCCCTATATTTACCACTATCGAAATAATAAATGTCGCAACTATATTAGTACGGATTTTTTTGAACCAAAACAACTGTGGCGAAATAACATTACACGTCATCATAGAAAAATACGCCCAAAAATAAGGTCCACTAAATCTATTCAAAAAAGCATACTGCTCAAACTCGACACCCGAATACCAAGACATAAACAACTCTGTGATATAAGCGATTCCCACAATTGACCCCCGTTGTCATAATCACAATATTCATCAATTCGATATGCGTAATTGTGATATAATCTTCTAATTTATAGACTTTTCTAGTAATAATAAGTAATGTCAAAACCATCGCAAACCCAGAGAAAAATCGCCCCAGCAACAAAATAAGGAGGGAAAATCGTCGTATGCCATCCAGGAATCACCGAGGTCGCAAAATCAAACGATACAATCGTATGCACAGACAATACCAACGGCGTCGCTAAACCAGCTAATATAAGTGCCACGGACTCAAAACGAGACCACGTTTTAGCAGCACCATCCCAGCCAAAAGACAAAATACCATACATTTTTTTGGCTATTTTACCTTTTGCGCGATCCCTAATAGAGGCAAAGTCTGGAATCAACCCGACATACCAAAAGACTAACGACACCGAAAAATAAGTTGAAATCGCAAACACATCCCACAAAAGAGGAGAGTTAAAGTTATTCCACAACGACCCAAATGTATTTGGCAAAGGCAATGCCCAGTAAAATCCTAACCATACACGCCCCATGTGAATCATAGGAAAAATAGCCGCACAAATAACCGCAAAAATTGTCATCGCCTCTGCTGCACGGTTGATGGACATTCTCCATTTTTGTCGAAACAAAAGAAGTATTGCCGAGATCAAAGTCCCTGCATGACCAATCCCAACCCACCAAACAAAGTTAGTGATGTCCCAAGCCCATCCTACGGTTTTGTCCAATCCCCAAACACCGATTCCTACCCAAACTGTCTGTCCAAAAAAGTAGCCTCCTCCCAACAACACTAAAACAGAAATTGAAAAGGCCAAAAACCATAATTTTGAAGGGGCATCCTCAACCCTAGAACAAATATCTTGCGTAACATCACCAACGGTTTTTCCGCCAGTGACCAAAGGTTTTCTTACAGATGAAGTAACATGCATAGTAAGTATGTTTTTTTTAGCTTCTTTTATTTTCTAACTCTTATCTTTATTCCTGATCTTGGTCAAGTAAGACACATTTGGTCGTACATTGATTTCTTCCAAAACATGGTATGCTCTAGGATTGCCCAAAGTCACCACTGTACCATCTTTATGCTCTTTCTTTTGTCTCAACAATTTAGACAACCTTGATTCAGGGTCATTCATGTCACCAAACACAATCGCACCAGTGGCACAGGCAGCTTCACAAGCAGTCGTAATATCACCATCCACAGGTCGTCGATTTTCTTTCTTGGCCTCCAATTTACCGTACTGTATGCGTTGAACACAAAGCGAACATTTTTCCATTACCCCCCGCGAACGCACCGTAACATCTGGGTTAAGGACCATTTTGCCCAAATTGTTATTCATTGCTGTATTATCAGCAAACTGACTATTATCATGGTACTTGAACCAATTAAAACGTCTCACTTTATACGGACAGTTATTGGCACAATATCGTGTTCCAATACAACGGTTATAAGTCATTTGATTGAGTCCTTCCGAACTATGTGTTGTCGCTACAACAGGACAAACAGTCTCGCAAGGTGCATTATTACAATGCTGACACATCATCGGCTGAAATGTCACCTCTGGATTTTCGGCTGCTTTTTCCAAGCTGCTAACATCATCTACAGACCCGTCGCTGCTATAGTATCGATCAATTCTAAGCCACTGCATATCCCTTCTTGCCAATACCTCTTCCTTTCCTACAACTGGAATATTATTCTCTGCTTGACAAGAAATCGTACAAGCCGAACATCCGTTACATGCAGTCAAATCAATCGACATTCCCCAATGATGATTAGGGTACTCATGCCCCCTCCCAAAGGGAAATCGATTCGGGCTGTTCTGTACCTCCTGCGTAAGTCGAAATATGAATATGTTTACGACCCGCATCGGCATCCTTTACAAACTCGGCAAAAGTAGTCTCTTGAATCACACTATCTCGTCCCATATATGTTTGATGAGTCTGTGTTCTTGCTATTTTATAAGGCTTGTTAGCCGAGGTCATACTGGCTCCAGTTGCAAACAAATTAAGCATACCGCCTTTGTTCGACAGTAACGGATAAACGTTAAAACCCTTACCATTTCCGACCTTGCCAGCAGCTGTTCGTCCATATCCCAAAGCCAAACCAATTGTATGGTCATCTTGTCCTGGCTGAATTAATACGGGTACCTCTAATGTCGTACCAGCGACACTGATTTTCACAGTGCCAGTATCTCCTTCGACCTGCTTAATTCCCAACGCAGCCGCTCTTTTTTGAGACACTAATGCGTAATTTTCCCAAGTCGCTTTTGTCACAGGATCAGGCAATTCTTGCAACCATGGATTATTCGCTACAGAACCATCGCCAATTGCTACTTTTTGATAAAGTTGAACATCCAATCCCTCACTTGCCAATTTATATGTTTTCGAAACTGCTGCAATCAAATCCGCAATCACGACTTCAGAAGGCGCATCAACCGCATCTTGGGTATTTACTACCTCATCGCCAAAAACATCTAGTCCCTTGATTTCACTACTCGCAAGATACTCTCCTTTATAAAGAATATCTTTCCACTTTTGGTCAAACACGTCATCTTCTCCAAAAACATGCGTACTCCAATTGTTTTTCAAATACTGATAAAATTCTGTTGGCTCACCAATCCACATCAACAAAGACTCTTGTGATTGTCTTGTATCAAACAATTTGTTAATAACAGGTTGCACCAATGTGTACACATTTTTTTTAGGGTTGGCGTCATTCCAAGATTCCATATAATGGCAATCTGGTGCCACAAATTTACACAGAGAAGCTGTCTCATCATTGACCAAAGCCGTAGAGACAGAAAGCGGCACACTGGCTAGATTATCGGCTATAATTTTCCCATAAACCGAATCGTACACAGGATTCGCATCCATAAAAATAACAGCACCGTATTTTTTTGTTTTAAGCCCCGAGGCAAAAGATGACAAGTCATTAGAATTGCCTTGCTTAGTAAATAGGGGTCGTTGATAATCAATGGTATTGCCAATATTACCCAAAAGCTCATTGATTTTCAACACCAATAGCTGTACATTAACGTCATTGGACGATGACAAAACAATCGACTTTCCCGAAGATGCAATGAGGCTTTTTGCTGCATTGTCCAAATACTGCACATCAACTTTCGGCACATTGAGAGTCTGCCCGCCTAAAATAGACACCAACTTATTATACAAATACGCTACAGCCAAACCTTCTTCAGAAGGTCTCATACGGCCTCGATAATCAGCGTTTGAACCAGTCAAAGACAAGTTTCCTTCAAATTGAAACAACTTGTTCATGTGTTTACTTTGCTCGTCCAGACCTTTTCTTTTCTCGGCAAATCGCTGTGCAAATGTATTGGATAATCCACCCCAAGTACCTAAAAAGTCCGCATTAAAACTAACGACAACTTTTGCCTTTTGGAATAAGAAATCAGGCATCACACGTCCGTAATTCAACCGTGCACTTGCGTCAAGAATACCGTCATAAGGCATCGCATCGTAAGCAATCACATCAACATTACTCGTTTTTTGAGAGAATTGAGACAACACTTTTTTCGTCGTAGGACTCAAACCGTATTGGTCACAACAGCGACGCTCTTTCCTTTTGCAACAGCATCTGTCAATCCTTTTTTTACAGCGACATCCAAATCTGACCAAGTCGTAACTGCGCCACCTTTCAATGGTCCCCTAAGCCGATTGTCATCGTACAACGACAATACCGAAGCTTGAATTTGAGCAGTCGATCCTCCTTTGGTAATCGACGAATCGGGATTGCCCTCTACTTTGATAGGTCGCCCATCTCTCGTTTTGATTAATATACTCGCAAAATCTCCCTTAGAAATGTATGAAGATGCATAAAAATTGGGAATCCCCGGATCAATATCCTCAGGTTTATTAAGCCACGGAATTGCTTTTCTTACAGGCGCTTCGCAGGCTGCCAAAGACGCCGCCGCAACTCCAAAGCCCATGACTTTAAGGAAATCTCGGCGTGTAGAACCTGATAATTTCTGATTGTCAGTTTCAAGAGGAAGCTCCTCAGAAAACTCTTTGTTGGCATACTCAACAAATGTTTTATCATTTGTCAGTTGCTCCAATCCTTTCCAATAATTCTTTTTCTTCGCTTTCATTCGGAAGGTAGGTAACTATGTTTTATTAATAATGACATTTTGAACATTCAGTTCCACCAATCGCCTCAACAGTAAATGGCTTTTTGGTTTTTTCTTTATGTAATTTCAAAAGATTGTCGTAGTATTTATTTCCTTTAGCATTAACATCCGTCTTTCTATGACATTCCACACACCACCCCATTGTTAATTTGCTGTACTGATAGACTTTCTCCATTTTTTCGATAGGACCGTGGCAGGTTTGGCATTCGACCTCTCCCACTTTGACGTGCTGCGAATGATTAAAATAAGCCAAATCTGGTAAATTGTGAATACGCACCCATTCAATTGGCTTTGTCTTTCCATTATATTTACCACCCCCAGATTTTAAATTTGGCTCAAATCCTATAGAAGCATATAATTTGGACAACTCATCCGAGACACCCTCTTTTCCTTTCAAATTGTGTATTTGCTCGTGGCAATTCATACAAATATTAGCAGAAGGAATATTGGCATTTTTGGATTTTCTGACACCCGTATGGCAGTAATTACAATCGATTTCGTATTTGCCAGCGTGTAGCTTATGAGAATAATTAATGGGCTGTGTAGGCATATAATTTTGCTGAACACCAACATCGTACAGAGAGTCTATGCCCGTTTTGATCCCTCCCGCCACTAACACAAATACAACAACAAAAACAAAAGCTGGACTTGTAAAGAATCCGCCAATTGACATCGACGCCTCTGATGACTCATCGCCATAAGGTCGTTTCTGTGCTCTCGCAACATAAATGAGCATAAATAATGACGATGCTAACAAAAACACAGACAATCCTATCCCAGCAAAAATCCAATAATAGTCAGCACTATTGGCTTTTTTCGCAATATCCGCGTCTTCAGACTCAGCTTCAGCTGTCGCCTCGTCAGGCTCTGCGGTCACTTCTTTGCTTGATTCTACTTTAATCCACGATATAATCGACGCAATTTCTTCTTTTTTCAGGTTAGGAAATGCCGTCATTTGCATGCTGTTATTTTCTTCATACAATTTAACAGCATAAGGATCTCCACTTTTTATCACCCCCTGTGAGTTATTTACAAACTTCACTATCCAAGAGAGATCCCGTCTTTCCCATACGTTCTCTAGAGCTGGGCCAATCACTCGTGTTTTGACAGCATGGCAACTCGTGCAATAATTGTTAAACAGCTCGCCTCCTGCAGATATAACCGCTGGATCTTCTGATAACTCTTGCCCCTCTACCGAAAATGATAACGGCCCCATAACCGCCATCATAAAGAAGGTCAACACTCCGAGGGGTCGGAAAAACAACCCTTTTAATTTTCCTACTATTCTACTTTGTTTCATTCCTTCGAATTTCCATGTTGCTATAAAGAGAGACAAAAATAAGGTGATTAACCTACTTTTTCAAACATTAATAACCAAAAAGAAAGATGATAATCCCTTCTAACCTTTTAAAAATCTAATAATCATAAAGTTACATAAAATTCCACACTCTATTTAAACCAATTCAACCACTTATTTATAACAATTACAAATAATAGACATTTTTCACTTTCAAATATTTTTCACTTTGTTACCACTAAAGTCGCAACATTCACTGTTTCATATTTAGCAGCTTTAGTTGGCTGCAAACTTATAAATACGTACAGCACCGGGTTCTGTAGACGTCGCCCAACTGACCGTTTTATCATTCTTGTTTGTCCAAGCAGACGTAAACCCTGTAAAAATAGTCTGACTCGACAATTTTGTTGCAGGTTTCACAACAGCACCTGTATTGTCAACAATGGCATACCAAGAGCTCGTATCGCTTAAAACAACCTTGTCATAACTGCCTTGCACCCAGCCCAAAAAGACTTTGTTATCACCCAATTTGGCTGTTACAAGTGCTGTCGCAATGCTACCAGTCGGCAATGATGTCAAAAACGTCACATCATCCACTTTTTTACCATCAACACCCAATTTGGCAAACCCTACATCACCGCCATTTCTGCCAGTATGCGACACAAAACTCGCTATATAGCCATTTGAAAACATGGCAAAATCACCCAACTGATTAAATGTTTTGTTAGAATACTCAGCATAAGTACCTTTCCCTGCAATAATTTCGTTTTTCATGATCTTTTTCCTGTCCTTGATAACACTAAAAAACACTGCACGCGGGTAAGCATCACCATTTGCCATCAAAACAAAATCATTACCTTTTGCTTTTAGACGTTGGTCAAATGAGTGAGAGCCTATTTGCGTACCCGCATTTTTTCCTGTGCCAGTTCCGATTGTTGGATTATAGTCTTTATCATATATTTCGAAAAAACCGTATTGATGCGTTTCTATTTTTCCACTACTTGCAGGACCCGATTTCTCTGCACCAACATAAATGGCCATCTCTCCCTTTTGGTTAACAGCAGTACGTGCCGAAGAAAATCGTGAAAAATTCTGCCAATGGCTTTCCGAATACTCAACCAATGTCACCTTGGTCTCAACACCCCCAGAAATTTTATACAAATCAAGACCATAACTCTGAGAACTCAAATAGTTATAGCCATCTGCCGTTTTATAAAAGCCCAAAAGCCCTAGTTTTGCATTTTGCGAAGACTTAACCACATTAAAAGGCTCCCCTACAGCTGCCCCATCTGCAGACACCTCTACCCCTGTAACCGGTGAAACAGAGTTTCTTTTCGAGTAAAAAGCAAGGCTCAAACTACCATCATTATGGGGGTCTGCCAAAAATGCTGGTGTTCGACCATACGCAATCGAGTGTTCTTTAAAATACTTAGCTTTGTTTTGCAAATCAAAATAATAAGGCTTCAACCCTTTGCTGACCGGTATGACATCACTATAATAAAGCATCTCTTCTTTAGCCTCCAAACCCTCGTCTGTTGATGCCTTGACAAAATTAGATCCAGGATTCGCTACAGGCAACAGATTTTCATTTGATGTAATCTCTGCCGCAGCATCCTTATTATCATCAGTTTTCTCTACTGCATCTTCTTTTTTACATCCCCAAATAATAAGCGAGCACAAAACCGCCATTGTTAGACTTACATTTTTCATAATTGACATTGTTTGTTTGTTAGATTTATTTAAAAATTAATTATTGACTCAAAATCAGCACACTAAACAATGACATTTGTTGCAAAAAGCATCAAAGTGGTGCAAATTTGTTGCAATTTACTAAATTTATAATACAGTAAACCATATCTGTTGAAAATTTAAAAAACACAGACTCTCTCTCATCCATCACTCAAAAATCAACGCCATAATTGCAAGAAAGAAAACACAATTCAAAAAGTTTTGATAAATTACAAGAGATTTATTTCAAAATAACACACAAATGAAAGACGCCGACATTCAATCGATATTTGGACATTTCGAACACCAATCCAACTTTTCATCATTAACGCCATTAACATCTGGACATATCAACGACACTTATCTCATCAAAACCACCTCGAAACCATTTTACATCCTCCAGCGCATCAATCATTCTGTTTTTCAAGATGTTCCGGGACTTGTCAACAACAAAGTAAGTATCAGCCAACATTTACAAGCAAACACACCGCATGACAAAAACACGCAAATACTCACATTTGTGAAAAGCAAAAACAATAATCTATACTACCACCAAGATCAACATGGGAATTATTGGAACATGATGATTTACATAGAGGATAGCCATATCTACGAAACGGTTACCGACAAAGAAATTGCCTACCAAGGCGGCAAATTATTAGGTGATTTTTTGAATATGACTGCTAATTTTGACGCCTCACAGCTCATCGAAGTAATTCCTCATTTTCATGACATGTCGTTTCGGTATCAACAGTACCAAGACGCTGTCAATCAAGCCTCTAAAGATCGATTGGGAAAAGCCAAAGATTACACCCATTTGGTAGCAGCGTCAAAAGACAATATGCATATTCTCCAAACATTAAAAGAGTCAGGCAAAATCCCGCTTCGGGTAACCCACAACGATACCAAAATATCAAACACCCTTTTTGACAAAAACAACAAAGGGTTATGCGTCATCGACACCGACACGGTCATGCCCGGCATCGTCCACTATGATTTTGGCGATGCCATCAGAACCATTTGCAATTCGGCTGCCGAAGACGAAAAAGATCTGAATAAAGTGCATTTTAATTTGGAGTACTACAACGCCTATTTAAAAGGATTTCTCGAAGAAATGCAAGACTCTCTTTCTCCCCTCGAAATAAAATATCTGCCTTTAGCTGCCAAAACCATGACTTTTATAATGGGGTTGCGTTTTTTGACCGACTACCTCAATCACGACATTTATTATAAGACCAAATATGACGAACATAATTTGGATCGGGCAAAAAATCAATTCAAATTGATTGAGAGTTTATCTGCGCAATTTGACCATATCGAAAACTAAAACACACGTCCAATACCTGATTTTCAACAACCAATTTAGCAAAAAAGAAGCAATTCCACTTCCGCTAAAATTGTCATGCTTGCGGTTTCACAACCTCAACCGTTGATGTAACAGTAGCTTTGAGAGAGGTCGCAACCGAGCAGTATTTGTCAAAAGTAATCGACACCACTTTTTGCAGCTCGTCTGCCGTCGCATTATCCGAAAATAAAATAAAATGGCAATGAATTTTATGTAAATATTTGGGATGTTCGGTCATACGTTCACCAGATGTTTCAACTTTCAAATCGAACACATTTTTACGTTTCTTTTTCATAATCAAAACCGTATCAATAGCAGCACATCCCGCCAAAGCAGACAATACCATCTCAACAGGTGCCTGATTTATTTTTTCACCTGGTTGACGCATATCGACCATCACTTTATGTCCATTTTCAGTTATGGACTCGTACAAGTCATCTTTTCTATAGTGTAAAACTGATTTCATCATAATTATTTTTTTTAAAATATCGATTTAATGTAATGTATCAAGTGGGTAAAGCAGTTGGAATTCAACAATTTTCCCTTGATAAAAATAAAGATCAACAACAGCATTGATCAATTTGGCACGATCCAAAATAACCGTATAATGGTCATCAAAATCCTCCCTTTTTTCCATATCAAAAGAGTCCAAAATTCCCTCCATTCTTATTTTAACAGCTAAATTTGTATCGTCGTGCGAAAAAGAAAGCTCACAATTTCCAAAGATATTTTTGAGCAAAATCATATCCAATGCCTCTTGAATCATCCTGTACAAATTCACCTCAATAATATGGTCAAATCGGTCATTAAAAAAAGTCCTATTGACAAAATCGACTTTGAGAGACGTAAGATCCGACATATCTTGACACAACTCAAATACCGCTGGGACAAGCCCTCTTCCCAATATTTCAGAGGGTTTCAAATTACTTGACAGACGTTTAATCTCTTTTTCTATAGAAGTCAAACTGGCGGCAATTTTCATCAAACTTTGCTGCATTTGTTCGTAACTACTTGTTTCTAAATAATCTGTGTAATTCTTTGTTATAGTCACTTTTCTCAATAAAATCCCATTAAGCTCCTCGGCAATTCGCTCTCGTTCGATTTCACGCGTTTCTAAAATATGAGTCGCAAGCTCGTATTTAGACAATTCCGAAGGTTCTCCATTTCGGATTTCGTTTACCAAATCTAAAATAGTATGGTTTCTTTTTTCCAAACTTTTCACCTCCGTAATTTGTTTATTAAGCAAAAAATCAAGTTCCATCAGCAAAGGTTTTAAAACAACCAGATAACCCACAAGGAGAATGAAAATAATGATAAAAGCAACAAAAATCGTTATCAAAGAAATTAACTCCATATTTTCGGATAACTCTTTTTCGTAGCCTTTTACGATCGCATCCATTTTCGTCACAAAAATAGCCTCATTCGCACCAAAAACACTCACCGCATTATTAATCGCAGCATCCTCCGTATCACGGTCACCGCCGTATTTATTCAAAAAATTCTGTGCACTCACCGTCATTAGCTCAAAATGAGGCTGAATATCCCGATAATAAAAAGCTATTTCGTCCGAAGGCTTCAGAACGCCTTCATCCTTGTCGCCTTTTAGCAGTATGTTATGTACCCGCACAAAAGCCCCTAACGTTGTCCGCAATTCCTCTATATTTTGCTCGTCATATCGGCTATTTTTTCGTTGCATTTTCAAAAGGTCTTTCATGATTTTTTGAGAAAACATGCGTTGTTTCCCAGACACATTGATCACCACCCCAACGGTTTTGATTTTGATAAGAGAATAATGGGCAAAAAGTCCATAACTCAACATAAAAAAAACAAGAATGCCCGTACCTAAATAAGAGAGATTTGACAATCTTTTTGACAGTTGGGCACCCCTAATAATGTCTGCAATCTGAGATTTGCTTCGGTTCTGTTCTGTTATCACAATAGAAATTTAGGGCTAATAAAGAAAAGTACGGTAATAAATCAAAAATAAAACCTTACGTAAGCGAAAAAAATAAGGATAGCTGTATATTTGTAGCATGAAAGAATGGTATATCTGCAAAGCAAAATACATGGATGAAGACGATCAGGGCTTTTCCAAAATGGTCACCAAAGCCTACCTTTTGGATGCGGTTAATTATACCGAAGCCGAATCACGCATCCATACAGAGCTGAAATACAACCTCAACAAGGAATTTTTGGTCACCAATATTACCAAAACAAATATCAACGAAGTGATCACTGGCTATGACGATGGCATCGCTTGGTGGAAAGCAAAAGTACAATACACGATTGTCAATGCTGACTCGGAAAAGGAGCAAAAAATGACACAATACTTTATTCTTCCAGCAAATGACATACAGGAATCCTACGAACGGCTTACAGAAAGCCTAGAAAAATTACTTGCAGATTGGCTTGTATTATCCATACAACATACACCAATTGTGGATGTCTATCCCTACATTTCACCAGAAGAAAATATCGACGAGCAAGATGTCGCTAATGACTTTGAAACCAATGAAAAATCAGAGCTTACAGAAGAAGAGGAGGAGGATTAAAAAGACAATAATCCTTTTGCACGGAGTTCTTTAATTGGCACTTTAACTTCAATATTACCCTTTTTTGGTGGTATAAAAGGGTCATGACCGTACAAAAAAAACGACATCATCACCAACAATACCAACATTGTCAGTCAGCTCAAATTTTTCGAACCAATACCCGCTTGACTCCCATGTTTCGCTGGGCTTCATTCGGGTTGCTTTGCGAAAATATTTTTCTACGACTGGCAACAACTTTATCTCATCCTGCACAAGAGATTCAACCGTCAGAATTTCACGTGTCTCCAAATTAAATGTTCTGATATCCATTGTTACAATCGGATCATCTTGCGTTTCCACAACTGTTTTTTTCAATAATAGCGTTAACGTATCTTGTTCATGATATGCCACTTTGATTTTGGCTTTGATCAACCACGGTTTTTTATCACCAGACTCCTTTACATAGTTTTCATATCTCTCAAAAAAAGCATCTATGCCAGAATCAACATCGACAGACGATTCGCTAAACAGCACAGTTGACAACAACATATCATTGACCTGATCCCGTGCAAATTCGCCTTTCATATCATCATTAACATCCAATTGAGGGTATACCATTTCTACTCTGGTACATTTTTTTTTTGCGTGACTTGCAAGTCTCAATCACTCGTTTTTTCTTGATTTTATTAGCATCAAATGTAATCTCTTTTTGATTTTCCTCAGACTGTTTTTCTTGGTCGCTTGCGGCCTCTTTTTCGGTCGTTTTATCACAAGAACAAAAGAAAAATACAACTAATAATATAACAGGAACTATCTTCATTTATTACTTTTTTTAAAATAAATTATTGCTGCGAATGTAGCTATTTTGCAATAAGTACAAAATAATTTGATGCTTTCAAACAATTATTTTCTTGACAACCCCGTTTTCTAAAACAATAAAACCCCAAATCGAGACGATCACCCCCCCATCACAACAGCCGAAAATCAGTCATTTTGTCTATTTTTGACTATATCCAATGCCTGAAATATCGCTGCACGCAAAGACGATTCGGATGCCGTATTTTGACCGACCAACTCATAAGCCGTTCCATGACAAGGACTGGTGCGAAACAAACGGCAACCCAGCCGTATAATTGACCCCACTGCCAAATGCAATCAACTTGAACGGAATAAGTCCCTGATCGTGGTACATCGCCAATATACCATCGTACTTTTGGTAAGCACCACTACCAAAAAAACCATCCGCCGAAAATGGCCCAAACACAAGATGCGACCCCTCTCTTTTTTTCTTGATTACTGGCTCAATCACATCGATGTCCTCTTTTCCCAAAACACCTTGTTCTCCCGCATGAGGATTCAATCCCAAGACAGCTATTTTAGGTTTTTGAATACCAAAATCTGCCTTCAAACTTTTCAACAAAATATCAAGTTTTTCTTCAACAAGACTCGTTGTCAATCGTTTAGAAACATCCTGCAAAGGGATATGTCCCGTCACAACACCCACGAGACATTGATCAGAACATAATAACATAAGACAATCTTTCTTACCCGATTTTGACAAAAAATACTCGGTATGCCCAGGGAAATCAAACTGATTATCTTGCAATACTTTTTTGTCTATCGGTCCAGTTACCAGCGCATCGATGTCTCCTTTGACAAGACTTTCTGTCGCTCCGTCCAAAGACTTAATTGTATAACGAGCCGTCAGTGCATTCTCTGTACCGGGCGTGATTCTAACCATATCATCCCAGCAGTTTACAATATTGATTTTATGAGAATGTATAGATTGAAAATTATTTAACCTATTGATTTTTAAATTATTAAAAGACAACCTCTTTTTATAATCAATCAAAAATCGATCATTGCCATAAATGACTGGCGTCATCAAATTATAAATATTTTCGTGACATAAAGCCTTCAATATAACCTCTGGGCCAATACCATTAAGGTCGCCCAAAGAGAATCCGATTATTGGTTTTTTTTTGCAGCATGATTTATTTATTTTATAGGAATCGGAGCACGAAAAAGATATATTCGCACTATGTACGTTCGTCCTAAAAAGCACCTTGGTCAACATTTTTTGAAAGATACTGCAATTGCACAAAATATAGTCAATGTTTTGTCAGAAAATGTGGACGAACACCAAATAATTGAAATCGGTCCTGGCACAGGCGTTTTATCTCAATATCTTTTGCCAAAATTTGGGGAAAATATCACACTCATGGAGATTGACCGAGAATCGCTCAAATACCTTATCGCTCATTATCCAGATTATGCAGACCAAATATTATATCAAGATTTTCTGAAAGCAAATCTGTCGTCATTCCCCCACAAAAAAATAAAAATAATAGGGAATTTTCCATATAATATATCCTCGCAAATCTATTTCAAAGTTTTGGAACACAAAAATATTGTTGACGAAGTCGTCGGCATGTTACAATTAGAAGTCGCTCAAAGAATTGCATCCAAAAGTGGCAATAAAGTATATGGTATTTTAAGCGTTTTGCTACAAATATGGTACGACTGCGAGGTATTATTTACGGTCACGCCAGACCGATTTATTCCTCCGCCAAAAGTGCAAAGTCAAGTGTTAAGAATCAAACGCAACAACCGTCAGTCTTTGGACGTGTCCGAAAGTCTACTAAAACGAGTTGTTAAACAGGGTTTTCAAAATCGGCGAAAAACGCTTCGAAACGCTCTAAAGCCTTTCGGTTTGCCCTCTGAATTGACATCAGAAAGCACTTTTGATAAAAGAGCAGAACAACTATCTGTTGAGGACTTCATCACTCTTTCCAAAAAAATCGAACTGATATGGAAAAAAAAGTAGATAAAAAAACAAATTTTGAAATCGATCGAGAGTTTATCAACAATATCAAAACCGCTATTGAAAACCAAGATATTGCGCCAATTTCTCAGTCACTTCTAAATCTGCACCCCGCAGATGTCGCCGTTATCATGGACGAATTGGATTTAGAAGAAATCCACGTTATTTTTTCCTATTTAGACATTGCATTTTCGGGTTCTGTACTCAATTTCATGGACGATGACCTACAAGTCGAGTTGATGAAATTATATTCTCCGCAAAAGATGTCTGGTTACCTGTCCGAACTAGAGTCAGATGATGCCGCCGATATTCTCAACGAGTTATCACCAAAAGTGCGTGACCAAACCATTGCTTATATTCAAGACGAACATCTTGCCAAGCATATAGAAGAATTATTACGGTATGACAATGATAGTGCTGGTGGGCTGATGGCCAAAGAGCTCATCAAAGCAAATCACAATTGGACAGTTGCACAATGTGTTGACGAAATTCGCCGACAAGCCGAGAAAATTGACCGTTTATACAGTATTTATGTCATTGATGACAGTGGCGTTTTGATAGGCTTGGTGAGTTCTAAAAAACTCATTATCACGCCTCCACAAATGTTGGTAAAAGACATTGCGACAGAAGGTATCCATTTTGTAGAAACTTTTGTCGAAGACGCCGAAGTCGCCCATATCATGCAAAAATATGATTTGACAACAATACCAGTTGTCAATAGCAAAAAACAATTATTAGGACGAATTACAATAGATGATATCGTAGATGTCATACAAGAGGACGCCGACGAATCAATCCAAATCATGTCTGGTATATCAGAAGATGTAGAGGAAGACGATAGCATTTTACGACTGACTAGAGCACGATTACCTTGGTTGCTAGTCGGCATTTTTGGTGGGCTGTTAGACGCTGTATTTATGGAAAATTTTGAACATTATATCAGTCTAAAACTCACCTTTTTCATTCCTTTGATTATGGCAACTGGCGGCAATGTGGGCATCCAATCATCCAGTATCATATTGCAAAGTTTAACAGGAGAAAAAAATCTTCAAAGCCACTTGGTCAGTCGTTTGGCAAAAGTAACTTTGGTCGCTTTGCTCAACGGATTAATTCTCGGCGGTTTTGTTTTTACGGGCATTTCACTATTTATGAACACCGATTTTCATCTCGGCATGGTCGTTGCGACTTCACTTTGCACGGTTGTGCTTGTCGCCTCCATCATGGGTACGATGACACCTTTGGTGCTTGATCGCCTCAAAATTAACCCTGTTTTAGCCTCAGGTCCTTTTATTACAACGGCCAATGATTTGATTGGGCTTTTTGTGTTTTTAGGATTGGGATATTTACTTTTATAAAAATGAAAATACTAATAGTCGATGATGTTCATCTAAGCGCACTAGATCAATTGTCCGCAATAGGTCTGTCTGTCGATTACCGTCCCAAAATTACTAAAAATGAGACCCTCAAAATCATACAACAATACGACGGCATCGTTATAAGGAGCAAATTCCTTGTTCAAAAAGATTTTTTTACTGCCGCAAAAAATCTCAAATTCTTGGCGCGCGTAGGATCTGGCATGGATAATATTGACGAAAACTGCGCCCAACAACATAACGTCACGCTCATCAACGCACCAGAAGGAAACCGCCAAGCTGTTGCCGAGCATACAATCGGAATGATGCTAATGATAATCAACAAGTTATATAAATGCAACAACGAGGTCAAAAGAAAAATTTGGGACCGAGAAGGCAATAGAGGGCTTGAATTATCAGAAACAAAAATCGGCATTATTGGCTATGGGCACGTCGGTCGCACCGTTGCCAAACAATTAAGTAATTTTGGCTGCGAAATCATGGCTTACGACCGATTTTTAACTGGATATACCGACAATTTTGTACAAGAAGCAACACTCGAAGACATTCAAAAATCCTGCAAAATCATCACCATCCACACAAACCTCAATCATACCAGCAAAAACATCATCAATCACACTTTTTTTTGAAAAACTGGCACAACCTATTTATTTAATCAACACCTCTCGTGGGGAAGTCCTCGTGCTAAAAGACCTTTTGCAAGCTTTAAAATCAGGCAAAGTAATTGCTGCAGGGTTAGACGTTTTAGAAAATGAAAAACTAGAGGCTTTGACCCCAGATCAAGCACAAGTTTATCAAAATTTGTTTGACCATGATAATGTCATTTTTTCCCCACATGTTGCAGGCTGGACTGTCAAAAGTTACAAAAAGTTATCCCAAGTGGTCGCCGAAAAAATTGCATTTTTTATTCATAACAACTAACTTTACTCGATTACTTTTATGATAAATTTTATTATCTGAAGTTAAATTCAAAATCAAACAAATTATGGCAACATTTACTTATTACACACAAGAGGGCTATGACAAATTGCACGCCGAGTTACACGAGCTGAAAACCAAAGGCCGATCCAGCATCAGTCAACAAATCGCAGAAGCTAGAGACAAGGGTGATTTAAGTGAAAACGCAGAATACGACGCCGCAAAAGATGCCCAAGGACATCTCGAAGCCAAAATATCCAAACTAGAAAATCTGGTAAGCGTTGCCAGAATTATCGACCAAAGCGCAGTCGACACATCAATCGTTGGTGTATTAACATCCGTGAAAATAAAAAACAAAAAAAATAATATGGAGATTGTCTACACACTCGTAGCTGAAAACGAAGCCGACGTCTCGAAAAACAAAATATCTGTCTCCTCACCTATCGGACAGGGACTACTGGGAAAAGCTGTCGGAGATACCGCCGAAATCAAAGCCCCCGTTGGCTTGTTAGAATTTGAAATCATGGATATTTTCATCTCTTAACTGCAAAAATGAGCACCATATTTACAAAAATAATTAATCGCGAAATACCTGCAAATATCGTAGCCGAAGACGATCACTATCTGGCATTTTTGGATATTAACCCTCTAAAAAAGGGACATACTTTGGTGATTCCCAAAGTAGAAGTCGATTATATTTTTGACCTCTCTCCCGATCAACTCTCTGGTCTCCACTTATTCGCCCAAAAAGTTGCTTTAGGTCTTCAACAGGTTTTTACGTGCAACCGTATTGGCGTCGTCGTCATGGGTTTAGAAGTTCCCCATGCGCATATCCATCTTATGCCCATAGACAAAGAGTCCGATTTGAATTTCTCTAATCCCAAGTTAACATTTTCAAAAGAGACGCTCGAGACTATCGCAAAGGATATCTCCGCAGTGATGGTTTAATTTTGTATATTTGTCCTTGTGCCGACAACTCCAAAAGAAAAAATCGTCCTAGGCATTGACCCTGGGTCAACCATCATGGGATATGCGATTATCATTGCAAAGAACAACAGCTATCGGGTTGCGCAATTTGGCACAATCAAGCTCAGCAAGTATCCCTCTCATTATGAGCGTCTCAAAAAAATTGACGAAAGGGTTCACGGAATTATTCAAGAGTTCGAACCAGATGAAGTGGCTTTGGAAGCACCTTTTTTTGGCAAAAAACGTGCAATCCATGCTAAAACTAGGACGCGCGCAGGGAGCGGCGATGGCGGCGGCGCTTCGCAATAATCTTTCTGTTTTCGAATACGAACCTCGCAAAGTCAAAAAAGCAGCAACAGGAAAAGGCACCGCCTCCAAAGAGCAAGTGGCTGGTTTTCTAGCCAATATTTTTGGGCTTGACATCAACAATGTCCCGCTAGACGCCACCGATGCTTTGGGTGTTGCTTTTTGTCACTTGATTTCGACCAATCAATCCTACGCTTTTCCAAAACAAAAAGTCAAATCTAAAGTAAGCAAATCCAAAAGTTGGGATCAATACCTCAAGCAAAATCCTAACAAAATCATAGGTCAATAACTATGTCCTCTCCTGAAAATTTCAGCTCCACCCCCGACAATATCAAAGGGTTACAATTGACGGCACTTTTAGAAATCACCCAAGCCATCAACAATAATCTGAACAAAGACGATTTGTTCAAGATTTTATATTTTACCCTTCGAGCGTATTTGGACATTGATTCGATGGCGTTATTTGTGCAAGAAGACAACAACGCTTGGCCGTGCAAAGCCTATTTTGGAACCAATCCCCAAATAGAAAACATGGTGCTACCCAAATGTTATCTACGTGTCAAAAAACAGACCAACCTTGACCGCAAAAATGACCCACCGTGGTTACATGCTTTTGATATTTTAGTGCCGGTTATCCATAATGAAAAAACGCTGGCTTTTATCTGTTATATGGGCACGCCGGATATTTCTTTTTTGCAAGCACTCACCAATATTGTCATGGTGGCGGTTCAAAATAAATCTTTGGCACAGAAGGCCCTTCGACAAGAAGCCCTAAAAAAAGAAATAGACATTGCCAAAAAAGTGCAATCTAATCTTGTCCCCAACCACCTCCCAAAACTCGGAAAAGTACAACTATCGGCAGCATATTTGCCGTTTCAAATGATTGGCGGAGATTATTTTGATTATATCAAAATTGACGATGCGCAACATTTTTTCTGCATTGCAGATGTCTCCGGAAAAGGCATTCCTGCGGCACTTTTGATGTCCAATTTTCAGGCATCGCTCAAAATTCTCATCAAGCAAAAAATGAACTTGCGGGATATTATATCCAGTCTTAACGAGCACATTTTTGACAGTACAAAAGGCGACCGATTCATCACTTTTTTTGGTGCAATATATGACACCAATCAAAAAACATTGACCTATGTCAACGCAGGGCATACGCCGCCTATCTTGGTCAACCGACAATCCAACAACACACAAAAACTCGAAAATGGCACCACCATTTTGGGTGCGTTCAACGAATTGCCCTTTTTGAATATTGAAACGCTCCATAATCTGAGCGATTTTATTTGTTTGTTGTACACCGATGGCGTGTCAGAAAGTTTCAACAACGCAGGAGAGGAATTTGGTATTCAGCAACTCGCCGCTTTTTTAGAAAAAAACAAAAACAACGGTGTTGATACCATAAAAGACAACCTCTTGCTCGCCCTAAAAAGTTTCGGAAATGGCGCCTCGTTTTTTGACGATATTACTTTTTTGGTATGTGATACGAAAAATGGAAAAGTGAGATAGAAAATTATTAATGCTTGACTAACAGTTACTTGGAATTATTTTAACTATTTTTTGTATTTTACCGTTAATTTTATATATTTGTGTGGAGGTTCTGCAAAACCCCGAACTGTTGGCTACAAATTAAAGAAACATATATGTCATTTCAAACACCGATTACCATTTCTGATGCGATTGAAAGAATAGAATCGAATCAATTTTTACTTCCAGCTATACAAAGAGAGTTCATTTGGTCACACTCAAAAATAGAATGGCTTTTTGACTCAATTATGAGAAATTATCCAATTAGTTCTTTCCTATTTTGGAATGTTGAGGAAAGCACTTCAAAAAGTTATAGATTTTATAAGTTCATCAACGAATATCGAGAACGTTACAAAACTCATAATGAGGAAATATCAACAAACGGAATTAGTTCATTCAACGCAGTTTTAGACGGACAACAACGTTTGACTTCTTTATATCTTGGACTAAAAGGTAGTTTTGCTTACAAAGAATACAGACGTAAATGGGAAGATACTGAATGGAGTGTTCCAACCAGACATTTGTATCTTAACATAACAAGTGAACTGAAAGATGAAGAAGATGGCAGAATTTATGAATTTAGCTTTTTAGAAAATAGTCTTACGCAAGAAACAGAAATCTACAAAGCGGAAGACAAAAATTGGTTTAAAGTTGGAACTATTCTAAACTATTCAGATGACGAAACATTTGACAATTTTGTTGAGGAATTTGAAAACAGTTTTTCTCGAAAAGCTATTAGGCAATTGAGGAGAGCAATAGTCGAGAAACCAATAATAAATTATTTTCTTGAAAAAGAACAAAGTCTTGATAAAGCATTAAATATATTCATTAGAATTAATAGCGGTGGAGAACCTTTAAATTTTTCTGACCTTCTAATGTCAATTGCAGTAGCAAATTGGACAAAAAAAGATGCTCGAAAAGAAATTCACAAACTTGTTGATAGTATTCGAGATAAGGGTTTTTCAATTTCTAAAGATTTGGCACTTAAATCATTCCTTTATTTACATAGTAAAGACATCAAATTTAGAGTTACCAATTTTTCAAAAGAAAACGCAACGGATTTTGAAACGGAATGGGAACAAATTAGAGATGCCATTTTATCGACTTTTGACGTAATAAAATCATTCGGTTTTACAGACTTTACTCTGACCTCAAAAAATGCAGTAATTCCGATTATTTACTATCTGTATCATAAAGGTATTTACCGAGATTTTTCTAACAAAATAGAATTTAAAGAAGATAGGGAGGATATAAAAAAATGGCTTCATATCGCATTAATCAAAAGGCTTTTTGGAGGAACTTCAGATAATGTACTTTCTCAAATGAGAAGAACATTTACAGATAATGTACTCGAAACAAAAATTAAACCTGAAATCGTTAAATTCCCGAATGAATCAATATTTAAGCACATCAGAAAAGACACAAGCGTTGGAGAAGAATTTCTAGAAGAAATTCTTTACACACAAAAAGACAATCAATACGCTTTTTCAATTTTGTCGCTTTTATATCCTCATTTAGATTATAAGAACAATAACTTTCACAAAGACCACACGCATCCATCCTCAACATTTGACAAATTGAGTCCAGAAAACAAAGAAAAATATGGTTGGCATACATTTAACTCGATTTACAACTTGCAAATGTTAGATGCTAACGAGAATATGTCAAAAAACGACTTGAATTTAATTGATTGGGTAAATAAAGAAACTAACGAAACAAATCGAACACAGTTTTTGAACTCTCACTTAATTCCAGACGTGAATTTGGAATTAGACAATTTTGAGGAATATTTTGACAAACGGAAAGTAATGTTAATGGAGAATATGAAAACATTGTTAAACTGAAAGAATAACTAGTGACTAACAAAGAACTGATGCAAAGAAAATGGAAACTAAAAGCTGGAAAGATATAAAAGATAGCGTTTACGGTGAAAAAGGAACTGAACGCAGAGACGAACTCGACAGAGATTTTGAGTCATTTAAAATTGATTTGCTCCTACGAAATGTACGTAAATAAAAAATCTGACATAAGGCGGAAAAGTCAATATTTCAATCGAAGTCTGATAAATTACGTTTCCAATATTACGGAAACTAACCGTACAAATATTTTTCTTGTACGGTTTTTAAGCGTACATTTGATTTAAATGCAAATCAAAGTATTATGGCAACGAAAGAATTAGAACAAGAGAAAGCAAGATTTGATACCCGTTTATCGAAAGAGCAAAAAACCTTTTTTGAAAGAGCTGCACGGGTTGGTGGTTACAGAAGTTTAACTGATTTTGTCGTGCTGGCAGCTCAAGAAAAAGCTGAAAAAATCATATCAGAAAAAGAGCGCATTATTGCTTCAGAAAAAGATAGTAAACTGTTTTTTGACGCAATTACTAATCCACCCAAAGCAAATAAAAACCTTATGAATGCCGCAAGTGAATACAAAGCGCTTTTATCTAAATGAATGAACTAACAGAGAATTTAAATTCTAGTCATCAAAAAAAGGCATTTTCTTGTGGAAAAGATCTGCTTGATAATTATTTACATAAACAAGCTAATCAAGATATTAAAAGAAAATTATCTGCCTGTTTCGTTTTGAATGACAAAGAAACGGATTTGTTAAAAGGCTATTACACTCTGGCTAATAATACTATATCTCAAGATTTAATTCCTACCGAATTCCAGAAAAAATTACCTAGTTCCTATAAATCCATACCAACTACTCTACTTGGACGATTGGCGGTAGATCATCGGTTTCAAAAAAAAGGCGTTGGAAAACTATTATTAATCGATGCTTTAAGAAGGAGTTATGAGATTTCTAAAAGTATTGGTTCATTTGCAGTTGTAGTTGACCCAATTGATGAAGATGCGGAGCGATTTTATAACAAATATGGATTTATTAAGCTTCCTGACAGCGGAAAAATGTTTTTACCTATGAATACGATAAAAACATTATTCGAATAAAAGTCAGTAGTTAACAATCGCTATACAATAACAGTTTAACAACCTCAGTATCGTTGAAAATTTAAATCAATAAAGTCAAATGAATAAACTAAATCAAAGTAAACATCTACTATCAAAATTACTTCTTATTGTAGTTTTCATTTGGGCATTGTCTGCATTACTCATATTCTTTTACATACCTAGTTCGGCTGAAAGAGGCACTTTTGGAGATTTATTTGGGGCTGTTAATGCTCTTTTTTCTGGTTTAGCTTTTGCGGCAATCCTATATACGATAGCGCTTCAACGAGAAGATATCAAACTCAACCGAGAAGAAATAAACCTAAATCGTGATGAACTTTCAAAATCAGTCAAAGCACAACAAGATTCGCAAGAAGCCTTAACACGACAAGTTGAACAAACACATTTAGGGACAAAAATAAATGCCATGAACATCTTGGTTGAGTATTATAACAGTCAAATTGAAAGTAAAAACACACCTGCCGAAACAATAGAAAAAGCTAAACTTAAAAGAAGAGAAATAATTAAAAAAATTGACGAATTAATCGATGGTTTAGGAGATTCGGATAATGAATAAAATGCCAAATATGACAACATATCATCCATTGTGTTTCATAACGAAGAATCACCACACATTTCCAACACGTCACCAACACTACAGCTTGTTGAGCGTTGCAAAATATTTGTCAGGAATATTGCCTTTTGCGGTTTCCAAATACTCTTCGTGCAGACAAGGAATATGGTAAGGCGTATTGGTCGAAAGTGACCGCACTTCCATCCACCATTTGTTGCTCAATTTTGATTTGTAAAAACAAATCGTTTCTCCAGCATCTGAAATAATGCATTCATATTTGTCATAATCACTGGATCCAAAATCCAACGTATCTCGCCTATTCGCAAACCCTTCCATAAAATACCAAATCCCCACCGATACTACCTGTGCAGTCGTCAGAGATGAATTGTCATTTTCGGGGACATAATTGTAGATGCCGACAGAGGACAGCTTGTCATTCATGCCTGCATACCATAATAACTGAGACATTTCTTGCGGGCTAATCCCAAACGGAATATGAAATAATTGTCCCGTAACATCTGTACCAGACAGTCCGCTGATGTCAAAAGACAACATATCGGCTTCTCGAATAACAGGTTCGATGGCTTCTACTTTTTCATGAATAACGCCCAATCGATAAAAATTAAAGTTAAGCTCCTCTAAAAGAGATAAATGAGATGGATTGATTAGATAATTTTGATGGCCAATATGGGCGTATTCGAAAAGGTAATTTGGATCGTGCGAAATGATGCTATACGTGTGATTGTCGTTGGGTGTGACGCCATCGCCGACCATCATATCAATGCGATTGTCAATATTCGCGACCGAAATAGACTTTTTCATCTCTTGATACGCCATAAATTGACCATAATCCAAATCATGTGACCCACCGATAAAAACAACTGTAACACCCTTTTTCATGAGTGTTTCGCCAATCGTTTTGATGGATTGTAGCGTATCCTCGTAGGTGGCTCCATTGATGAGATTTCCTAGATCAACAATATTGAGTTTTTGAACCATCGCACTGGTTTGGAGGCGATAGAGTTTTTGTCGAATAATATCCGGACCATTGCTCGACTCTGTTGGCAAATGGTTGCCACGTGTCTCTGTGAGACCCACGATGGCCAAATGAACACCTTCTAAAGACGGGAATGTCGTATTATAAATTTTGACAGTGTGATATAAAACATTGTGATCTGCAATTTTCTGTTGCTCTTCATCACTTTCTATCGGGCTAAAAAATGTTTCTAAATTCATGTTTCAAATTTAATTATTATTATAAATATCAAAGAACCGTTTCAGACTTTATTCAATCACATGCAAATCAATGGTTCTTTTTTCTATACTGGTTTTACTAATCGCCACTTTTATTTGGTCACCGAGCGTATAAGTTTTGCGGGTTCGACGGCCGCATACTTGCTTTTTTTGTTCAAAATATTCAAAAAAGTCGCCTTCCAAATCCGCCAATCTCACCATGCCTTCGCATTTTGTCATTGTGATTTCGACAAACATCCCAAAATCCGTCATGCCTGTAATCATGCCGTCAAATACTTGATTTTTCATGCTCGTCATATATTCGACTTGTTTGTATTTGATAGACGCACGCTCTGCATCGGCAGCACGTTTTTCGCGCTCACTGCTATGCTTGCACAATGATTCGAGATGCGTTTTGTCAACAGATTCCTTGCTGGTCAAATATTTATGCAACAAACGATGCACCATAACGTCAGGATAGCGCCTTATCGGAGACGTGAAATGCGTATAATGTCTAAATCCTAGCCCAAAATGTTTGTTGGGCTCTGTGGTATAGAGCGCTTTTGCCATTGAGCGAATGGCGAGTTGCTCCAAAACGGTTTTTTTCTGGTTTGTCAGCGATGCTGTCTAACAATGCATTGAGCGCCTTGGATGGCTGATTGTGAAACTGCACTTTATGACCAAAATTGGCTGCAAATTTCCCAAAATCATTTAATTTTTCTGGGTCAGGATCATCGTGCGTTCGGTAGACAAAAGTGAGTGGCTTTTTATTCTTTTTAAATACGAACTCCGCCACCATTTTATTCGCCAAAAGCATAAATTCTTCCACCAATTTGTGGGCATCTTTTCTCTCTTTTATCCGTATCCCAACTGGCTTTCCTGTCTTGTCAAGCTCAAATTTCACCTCTTGGGTTTCAAAAGAAAGTGCTCCGTTTTGTGACCGCTTGGTTTTGAATTGCTTGGCAATGTCATTGAGCGTTTTAATCTCTGCGGCAAAATCGCCTTTTCCCGACTCTATGCTGTCCTGCGCTTCTTCGTAAGTGAAACGGCGATCCGAGTGAATCAAAGTTTTGCCAAACCACACACCATCGATAGAGGCATCGGGTGTAATCTCGAAAATTGCCGAAAAAGTAAATTTATCTTCGTTGGGACGTAACGAGCACAATTCGTTACTGATCCGTTCTGGCAACATCGGAATCGTCCTATCGACCAAATATACCGAAGTCGCACGCTCTATCGCCTCTTTGTCAAGCTCAGTATTTTCTTTTACAAAATGACTAACGTCGGCGATATGCACGCCTATTTCCCAGTTTTTGTTAGGCAAAAGGTTGATAGACAGAGCATCGTCAAAATCTTTCGCATCGGCAGGATCAATCGTAAAAGTCGTGATTTTGCGGAGGTCTCTTCTTTCTTTTAAATCTTCGGGAGACACTTTACTGTCCAGATTTTTAGCTTCGGCATCCACTTCTTTTGGAAATTGAAAAGGCAAGCCATAATCCGACATAATAGCATGGATTTCGGCATCGTTTTCGCCTCGTTCACCAAGGATTTTAGTAATCCGTCCCTCGGGATTTCCTGATTTAGTCTTCCATTTTGTAATATCGCAAACAACGAGCTGACCGTTTTTCGCTTTTTTAAAACTAGATTTTGGTATGAAAATATCCCGTGAGAATTTTTGAAATGAGGGTGTCACAAATCCAAATGGCTGATCGTCTTCTAATTCAAAAATACCCGAAAAAGTTGATTTCGCACGGCTCACAACTTTTGTAATTTTGACGCAGGCGCGCGCATTGTCACTTTTCGGTGACACCACGACAAACTCTACGGTATCGCCGTCAAAAGCATTATGGTCACGATCGTTGCGCGAGATGGTCGCATCTTGCTCAAAATCATCATGTGACACATAGGATATTCTGGGGTTGATATAGTGATAGATCCCTTGCTTTTTTTCTGGCAATCGGCTGGTTTTGTATTTGTTATTGACGAGAACGATGCGCTTTTCTCCCGCTAACCTTTTGAGTGTTTGATTGATGGCTTTTTTGCCTTTGTGGTTATCCAATGATAATTTATAAGCAATTTGACTCGGTGCAAAAGATTTATCTGGGCGTCCATCTAACATTGATAGAATATCATCTTTTAATGATTTTGGCAACCGTTTGGGCTTGCCTTTATTTTTATCAATTGCTTTTTTTTGTTTTGGTATAAATCCAGATTTTTTTCCTTCCATTCCCTGTTTAAATTGTCGTGTTATGCTTACTAAAAGTTTAAAGGTACAGATAAATATTGGACAAAGCTTTTATAATCTGCACAGTTCAGCTATTTTTGTGAGAAATTATTGATAATTAAATAAAATAAAACTATGAGTGTGTTGGTTAATAAAGCGTCTAAAATAATTGTACAAGGGTTTACAGGATCTGAAGGAACTTTTCATGCTGGTCAAATGATCGAGTATGGTACGCAAGTTGTAGGAGGCGTAACTCCGGGAAAAGGAGGACAAACTCATTTGGACAGACCGGTTTTTAATACTGTAGCAGAGGCTAGAGCCAAAACAGGCGCTAATGTGTCTATTATTTTTGTGCCACCAGCATTTGCGGCTGATGCCGTTATGGAAGCTGCCGAGGCTGGTATCGAAGTCATCGTGACCATCACAGAGGGGATTCCGACAAAAGATATGATTATGGTCAAAGAATATCTAAAAGATAAAAAGACCAAAATGATTGGCCCTAACTGCCCAGGCATCATCACGCCAGGTGAAGCCAAAGTTGGTATTATGCCGGGTTTTATTCATAAAAAAGGCTCTATTGGCATTGTATCTCGATCTGGCACATTGACTTACGAAGCCGTTGATCAAGTGACCAAATCAGGGTTGGGACAATCAACTTGCATTGGAATTGGTGGTGACCCTATTATTGGCACTACAACCAAAGAAGCCGTCGAAATGCTCATGAATGACCCTGATACAGAAGGCATTATCATGATTGGTGAGATTGGCGGTGGCATGGAAACCGAAGCCGCTCTTTGGGTAAAAGAACATGGCACAAAACCCGTTGTTGGTTTTATTGCAGGTCAGACAGCACCTCCTGGACGCCGAATGGGTCATGCTGGTGCGATAATTGGTGGAGCAGATGATACCGCAGAAGCCAAAATGAAAGTGATGACCGAATGCGGCATTCATGTGGTTGTTTCGCCAGCAGATATTGGCGCCAAAATGTTAGAAGTCCTAAAGTAATTGACCGACACCTAATTTGACTGTTATGAAAAAAGCCATTGCCATTCTATCTTTATTGATTTTCATTTTCTTAGGTGCTTTGGTTGCCATTCCGTTCATTTTCAAGGATCAAATTTTTGCGAAAGTAGATGAGGTCATCAAAAAGGAAGTCAATGCTGATGTGGTTTTTGACCCTAAAAACTTTGATTTGAGCCTACTGTCAACATTTCCCGAATTGACAATTGAGATTAGCAATTTTGGTATTGTCAATCGTGCGCCTTTTGATGGTCAGTTGCTCTTTGCCGCAAAGAATTTTCGTGTAGGATTGGATCTCATTGCCATTATTTCTGGGGATTATAAAGTAAATGTTATTCAACTTGAACAACCGATTGTCAATATCAAAGTATTGAAAGACGGCACTGCCAATTATGATATTTCGGTATCAAATGAAGCCCTAGAAAAAATAGACAACAGTCCCGCTGAGGCGGCATCTGACATCAAAGTGACCATCGAAAAATGGTTCATCGAAAATGCCAAAATCACCTATATCGACGAGCAGTCAGTCATGGCATTCAAAGCAGAGAACTTTGACCATAGCGGAAATGGAAATTTTGGACAATCCATATTTGATATGATAACTGACACAAATATCAAAAAAGTTTACTTTTCAAAAGACCATCAAGAGCTTTTGGGAGGAAAATCAATCGATTTGCAAGCAACTTTGGGAGTCGATTTGAACAAATATCAGTTTCGATTCAAAGAAAATAGGTTGAAAATCAATGATTTTGCAGTCGAAATGAGAGGAGAAGTCGAGATGCCTCCCAATGATCCTCAAAAGGCGATTTTGATGGATTTGCGGATTGCATCTCCCGTCAATACAATCAAATCTTTGTTGTCATTGATTCCCGTTGTCTATGCAACCGATTTTGAGTCATTAAAAAGTGATGGCAAAATGACCTTTCAAGGCAAAGTAACCGGTAAAATGACCGATACAGAGATGCCATCCGTTTTGTTTAAACTGAAAGTCGAAGAGGGACGCCTAAAATACGCTTCTGTACCAAAAGCCATCGAAGATATTGCTTTGGATATGACATTTCAAAGCGATAAAATGACACCCGCTCATTCGGAACTGAACCTCAACTCGTTTAATATTAAAATGGGTGCCAGTCCTATCAAAGGTTTTTTGAAAGTTCACAATTTTGACATGCCATTGATTAACGCAGATGTGAAAGGTGATTTTTCACTCGGTGAACTCATAGAATATTTGCCTATAGAAGGAATTAAATTGAAAGGCAATTTGCACCTTGACATGAAAGCAAAAGGGCGTTATGATTCTCTTTCCAACACATTTCCAACGATGGACATCGGTTTTCATCTCAAAGACGGTTATATCAAAGCCGATACCATCACCGAAGCCATTGAACATTTGCATATCATTGGGTCAGTAAAAGATACCACTGAAAAAATGCAAGATTTAGTTGTTGATATTTCTGATTTTGGTTTTTTGCTTAACCAAGAGAAAGTGCAAGGTCGATTCAAATTTTGGGATTTGGAGGATTATCACTGGGATTATGCCGTAAAAGGGCATGTTGATCTAGAGAAAATAGCCAAAACACTTGCATTGGACAGCATGACAGTGACAGGGATTATCGATGCCGATGTCAAAGGTTTCGGACATCTTTCTGCTTTAGAAAGCGGGCGTTATGATTTGCTCTCGAGCGAAGGTCAATTATCATTCAATCAATTTAATTTCTCGTCTGTTGACTTGCCTCAAGGTATTGCTTTCAGTGGAAAAATGCATTTTGACAAAGAAAAAATGGTCGTGGACAAAATGTCGGGTCAGCTAGGAAAATCGGATTTTGACGCAGATGGTTATTTCAAAAACTACATCTCATATATTGTGGACGATCACCACAAGTTATTGGGTCAGTTGAATTTTAGCAGCCCGTCGTTTGATACGCAAGAATGGATTCCGACAGAAGAACCCGAAGAGGATGTGATAAAAACAGAGGTTACAGAAGACGAAACGCCTGTGCTGATTCCTAAAAATGTTGACATTGCATTTGTGGCGTCTATTGGAAAAGTTTTGTACGATGATATGACGCTTTATAATGTCAATGGTGGGATTCTTGTTCGGGATTCAAAAGCAGTTTTAAAAGATTTAACTTTCAAAACATTCGATGGTGATGTGAAAATGAATGGCTATTATAGCACAGAGAATGTTAACGTGCCCAGTTTTGATTTTGACCTAAATGTGGAAAAACTGAATATCAAAGAGGCGTCCGAGTCAATTAAAATAGTGAAAACCTATCTACCGATCACCAAATATATTGACGGGGATTTTGGCTCCAAATTTAATATTAACGGCAATCTTGATAATAGCATGTCTCCGGTGATGGAAAGCGTTGCTGGACAAGGGTATTTGAAATTGGACAATGCCACTTTGAACGAAGATGCTAAGCATTTGAAAACACTAAAAGATAAATTGGGCTTTTTGAAAGGCAAAAAGTTGGAAATGGAAGATGTCTATGCGAAAGCAACTATTTCGGAAGGGAAGCTAACAATAGAGCCTTTTGATTTTAAAATTGCTGGTTATAAATCTCGATTGGGAGGCACGACTGCTTTGACGGGAGAGATTGATTACAAGCTAGATACAGACGTTCCTTTGTCATTATTGACCTCTCAATTAAAAGGGATGGCGAGCGGATTAGGTGCCGCAAATGACCAAGTGGTGACCGTGCCGCTAAAAATCACAGGCACGATGTCAAAACCCAAATTTGGACTAGGGAAACCCGATATTACGGGCGGAATCAAAAACGTCGTCAAAAAGCAATTAATCGATCAAAGCAAAAAGCAGTTGGGCAAAGCGCTCAAAGACTCCAAACTAGCTGACCCTAGAGAGTTGCGTAAAATTTTGGAAGCAAAAAACAAGAGAAAAGCCATCGAGGATAAGGCAAAACAACTTCAAAAACAGTTAAAAACATCCAAGTCTCAAGACTCTCTCAAAAAAGAATTAGAGAAGAAAGCAAAGAAACTAAAAGGACTTTTTAATTTTTAGAAGCGCCTCGGAATTGTAAAACGAGCACTCTTTTTAGACTGTATGTTGTTCGATATATAACTTATAAAACGCTTCGTATTGCGAAATAACCTCGTGTATATCGAACATTTTTGCGCGTTCAAGAGCCGCCACTTTGAAGGTCACCAAATGATTGTCATCCAAAATCTTGGTAGCACCTGCAACCATCGCATCTATATCGCCAACACTGGTCAAAATGCCCGACGTACCATCTTCGACCAATTCTGGAATACCGCCCGCATTGGATGCAAGGACAGGCACTTCGCACGCCATAGCCTCTAGTGCGGCAAGACCAAAAGACTCTTGCTCAGAAGGCATAACAAACAAATCGGCAACTGAGAGCACTTCTTCCACAGCATCTAACTTTCCGAGGAATCGCGTGTTTTTGCAAATCTTCAGATCCCGCGCAATTTTCTCTTGTTTGAGCCGTTCAGGACCGTCTCCTATCAAAAGGAGCTTGGCGTCGACGGTCTTGGTTAGTTTTTCGAAAAAGTAAAGGACATCTTCTACACGTTTCACTTTTCTAAAGTTGGAAGTATGAACAATGATCTTCTCACCATTGGGAGCGATGGCATGCTTGAAATGCTCTTTTTCATGCTTTTTGAACCTTTTCAAATCAATAAAATTAGGAATGACTTGAATATCTTTGGTGATATCAAAAAACTCTAACGTTTTATGTTTAAGGCTTTCGGACACAGCGGTGATGCCATCCGAAAAATTGATGGAATGTGTGACAACTGGTTTAAAAGAAGGGTCTTTTCCCACTAATGTGATATCCGTGCCATGCAAAGTTGTGATAATGGGGATTTTAATGCCGTGGGTTTTGAGAATTTGTTTGGCGGTATAAGCAGCACTAGCGTGTGGAATAGCATAGTGAACATGCAGAAGATCCAGATTTTCGCGCAGTACAACGTCCACCATTGTACTAGCCAATGTCAGCTCATAAGGTGGGAATTCAAACAACGGGTAGGTACGGATATTGACTTCGTGAAAGTGGATATTTTCCGAGTAGAAGTCCAATCTAAAAGGCTGCCTGTAGGTGATGAAGTGAACTTCGTGTTCTCTTTTGGCAAGTATTTTTCCCAGTTCTGTCGCAACAACACCGCTGCCGCCGTATGTAGGATAACAGACAATCCCTATTTTCATATTCTTGTAATTTTTGTGGCTATCTGGCAACAAGCCATTTCTTTTCCATGAATTTACGAACGTAATTTGTTGTCATTTAGTTATTAATTTTTTGATGTGAAAGTCAATTTCATTTTGATCTACTGTATTTTGACCCAGACTTTGATTTTACTATTTACATCCGCTTGGCAAAAACCGCATAATAGCGCGGCACAAAATGTCTCAATATGGGACGGATGCCGATTTTATTTGTAGGGTTGGTCCATTTTTCACGATCCACCACCTGCCATCCCGTTTTTTCCAACAGAGCATCAAACTGCCAATCAAAAAACTCATGAAAGTGCTGGTCTCTTTTATCATTCAAATTTCTGTAGGGCTTGTTAAACCACAACTGCAAAGGCACCGTAGCACACAGATACTGGCTCGGGAGGTTTTTGAGTATCGTGTAGGGGTTAAACAAATGCTCCAAAATCTCGAATGCCGTGACACAATCGTAGGTTTGAGACTGGTCAAAAGTATAGTCATCCAAATCGTCTTTTCCTGTATTTTCGACATTGTAGCCCAATGCTTCCAACTGCTGGCCCAAAGGATTGTGCATGCCCAAATCAAGAAGTGTCGCAGCCGAGGGCGTCAAATGCTTTGAAAGAAACTGTATCGTTTGGCTGTACCTTCTTTGTGGTAAATTATTTTCGTACACAGACTTGAAACTTCATTTTTTACAAAGGTATGAATATAAAAAGATTCTATTCAAATTTAGTAGGTCGTATCATCAGTTTGATTTTGTAATCTGGTGTATTTTCTAAAAGCCCAAATCTTGTGACTTGTCAAATCCATCCAACCCGTCACGGCCTTTCATGGGATCATGGTCTACCTCCGAGGCTTGGTCTCCGATATTATTAGACATTTTGCTTTTGGTGGTCACGGCTTGGTGATTGACAAAAGCCTCATCGTAATTCACGAATTTGACATACTCGCCCACAAATCTCAATTTGATATTCGCCAAGCTGCCATTTCTGTGCTTGGCAAACATAACTTCGCCGACGCCACGTGTGCTGTTCCCCTCTTCGTCCTCCAAAAAATCATAGTACTCTGGTCGGTACAAAAAGGCGACAATATCCGCATCTTGCTCGATAGAACCCGACTCTCTCAAATCTGACAATTGGGGTCTTTTGTCCCCTCCCCTGCTTTCGACGGCACGGCTCAATTGTGACAATGCGATGACGGCAATGTCTAGTTCTTTGGCGATGATTTTTAACGCTCTAGATATGGCGGCTATTTCTTGTTCCCTATTGCCATTACTATTATTGCTATCCCCTGTCATCAGTTGCAAATAATCAATTATGAGCAACTCAATATTATATTTTTCTTTGAGTCGTCTAGCTTTTGCTCTTAGTTCCACGACAGAAAGCCCTGGTGTATCATCTATATAAATGGGTGCTTTGCTCAATTCTGCGGTGCGGTTCATGAGTTGCTCCCACTCGTAGGGCTTCAGGTCACCATTTTTGAGTTTTTTACCTGCTATTTCGGCTTCGGATGCGAGCATCCTGTTCATCAATTGGACGGATGACATCTCTAGAGAAAAAAGCGCAACGGGTCTTTGAAAATCTACAGCGGCATTTCGCATGAGCGATATTACAAAAGCGGTTTTACCCATTGCTGGTCTGGCGGCAATAATAATCATTTCTGATTTTTGAAAACCCCCAGTCAATCGATCAATTTCTGTAAACCCCGTTGGAACACCCGTAATATCTTCACCTCGCTCCATTTTCTCTTTCAACTCATCCATTGCTTTCGCCATCAGAATATCCAGTGTTTCAAAGCTTTTCCGAATATTGACTTCAGAAACAGCAAACACTTTTGACGCCAACCCGTCTAGTAATTCAAAAGAATCTACCGTGTCATCATAACACAATTTGGACGTTTCGCCAGATATCGAGATCAAATCCCTTTTGATAGACTTTTCGATGATGATCCTCGCATGATGCTCGATATTCGCTGCCGATGTGATGCGTTGTGTCAATTTGGCAACATACATATTGCCCCCAACAGTGTCTAACACGCCGTTTTTAGTGAGTTGCTCGGATACAGTTAACAAATCAACTGGACTGCTTTCGTTAAACAACTGTTGGATAGCTTTGAAAATCTCAATATGGGCATTCGTATAAAAATGCTCTGGTTTTAAAATATCAATCGTCAGTGTCAGGGCATCTTTTTCGAGCATCAATGCACCGAGTACGGCGGATTCTATATCCAACGCCTGTGGTTGCACATTCCCCAAAGTGCTCAACGTATGATCGATAGGCGTTGGCAAATGATTTGATCTGAAATTTGACTTCGAAAAAGGCTGTTTTTTGTCTAGGCTACTCATGCTATGACTGAATGATAAAGGATAACTAGAAATTAAGTAAAGTCCAAATATACATGGTCACGGACAAGGAAAGACAAATAAAGACAAAAGGTTAATAACAATTTTCCCACAGAGTTATCAAGGTCAAAATGAAAACCCTAACGACAGCGTATTCATCCAAATAAATTACATAAAAAAGACCCAAATGTCATTGCACTTGGGTCTTTTTTATTATACGCACAACAGCGTAGATGATAATATTACTAATGTGCAGTGATTCTGATAGTTTTGGTTTCGATAATATTAGCTTTGGTAACACCAATTGGCTGTACTGCCGTGGCGGTAACCGTAACCGTCCCAGAAGATATAGCTGTTAACACACCTGTTCTTTCGTTCATGATGGCAATATTATCATCAACATCGATTGTCAAAATGACATAATGATCTACTGGCATCGTATTTGCATAAAACGTCATTTTTTTGCCTACTGCTAAAGTCGTCTTATTTGGATCAGTTGCTATCGTCACGCTTTCCACCGCAGATGCTGTAAAAAAATCCTCACCACTAGGGGATTTATAACTAGTCACAGATCCTCCAAAGACACCGACTAAATTGCTTATTTTATCCCGTAATGCCTTCGTGAGTATGACCGACCTTAGGCCATTACCACTAAAAGAAATATACTTAATAGACGTCACTGAGGACGGTATCGTTACGCTCCTTAAATGGTTACTAGCAAAAGCATAAGATGAAATAGACCTCACAGAAGGCGGTATTGTCACGCTAGTTAAACCATTACCACCAAAAGCATCATGTCCAATAGACGTGACACCTAGATAGATAGTTAAACTACCGTTAATTTTGATGCTTGACGACTCTTGACCTGTCTTGTTAATCTCTAAATCATTGGGAAACGTATCAAGGTCAATAGTAATTTGTTTGGTTACTTTTTTACTAGAATCTTTAGTACTCGTTGTTTCTATCGTAAATGTTATAGCTTGGCTTGGCTTTTCTCCCTGCTTCCAGACTTTAGGAGCTTGGTAGATGCCACTAACGTTGTCTATCGAGCCATATTGCTTATTTATATTGTCGAGTATCGTCCACTCGGCTCCCGTAAACGGAGCTGTAAAACTCACATCCCTATCGCCCAAATGTACCATGTCAACACCTTTAATTGAAGCGGTTACCGTCACACTTTCCACCGCAGATGCTGTAAAAAAAACCTCACCACTAGGGGATTTATAACTAGTCACAGATCCTCCAAAGACACCGACTAAATTGTCTATTTTATCCCATAATGCCTTCGTGAGTATGACCGACCTTAGGCCATTACTACCAAAAGAAGTATAGTTAATAGACGTCACTGAGGACGGTATCGTCACACTCCTTAAATGGTTACTAGCAAAAGCATAAGATGAAATAGACCTCACAGAAGGCGGTATTGTCACGCTAGTTAAACCTTTACCACCAAAAGCATCATGTCCAATAGACGTGACACCTAGATAGATAGTTAAACTACCGTTACTTTTGATGCTTGACGCCTCTTGACCTGTCTTGTTAATCTCTAAATCATTGGGAAACGTATCAAGATCAATAGTAATTTGTTTGGTTACTTTTTTACTAGAATCTTTAGTACTCGTTGTTTCTATCGTAAATGTTATAGCTTCGCTTGGCTTTTCTCCCTGCTTCCAGACTTTAGGAGCTTGGTAGATGCCACTAACGTTGTCTATCGAACCATATTGCTTATTTATATTGTCGAGTATCGTCCACTCGGCTCCCGTAAACGGAGCTGTAAAACTCACATCCGTATCGCCCAAATGTACCATGTCAACACCTTTAATTGAAGCGGTTACCGTCACACTTTCCACCGCAGATGCTGTAAAAAAAACCTCACCACTAGGGGATTTATAACTAGTCACAGATCCTCCAAAGACACCGACTAAATTGTCTATTTTATCCCATAATGCCTTCGTGAGTATGACCGACCTTAGGCCATTACTACCAAAAGAAGTATAGTTAATAGACGTCACTGAGGACGGTATCGTTACGCTCCTTAAATGGTTACTAGCAAAAGCATAAGATGAAATAGACCTCACAGAAGGCGGTATTGTCACGCTAGTTAAACCTTTACCACCAAAAGCATCATGTCCAATAGACGTGACACCTAGATAGATAGTTAAACTACCGTTAATTTTGATGCTTGACGACTCTTGATCTGTCTTGTTAATCTCTAAATCATTGGGAAACGTATCAAGATCAATAGTAATTTGTTTGGTTACTTTTTTACTAGAATCTTTAGTACTCGTTGTTTCTATCGTAAATGTTATAGCTTCGCTTGGCTTTTCTCCCTGCTTCCAGACTTTAGGAGCTTGGTAGATGCCGCTAACGTTGTCTATCGAGCCATATTGCTTATTTACATTTTCGAGTATCGTCCACTCGGCTGCCGTAAACGGAGCTGTAAAACTCACATCCGTATCGCCCAAATGTACCGTGTCGACACC
>JARJEI010000129.1:0-39547 GCA_029955415.1 Lottia scabra
TCTCTCCGACTTTCGGTGCGCCCGCAATCGCAGTTCAAAAAAATGCCGTTTTTCGCAAAACTTGGCCAAAAATCGATAAATTTCTATCGTTTTGGTCAGAGAAATTTTAAAATCGACTTTTTCAAATAAAATTTTTTTTTTGCTTTTTTTTTGGTGGAATCAAAGTTTTGAGGTTCCAGAGATGTCAGAAATTCGATTAAAACTTGTTTTCTGAAATTTGGGGAAAAACTAGAGGCCAAAAACTTTGAAACTTTTCGGATTTTTACTGGAAAAAACACAAACTTTGAGTGCCTGTAATTCAGGAACTACCTGAGATAAAACCTTCTGGTTGGTCTTGAAAATTGCAGAATCCCGTCCTCTATCCACCCTGCAAAGGGCAACTCTCTCCGACTTTCGGTGCGCCCGCAATCGCAGTTCAAAAAAATGCCGTTTTTCGCAAAACTTGGCCAAAAATCGATAAATTTCTATCGTTTTGGTCAGAGAAATTTTAAAATCGACTTTTTCAAATAAAATTTTTTTTTTGCTTTTTTTTGGTGGAATCAAAGTTTTGAGGTTCCAGAGATGTCAGAAATTCGATTAAAACTTGTTTTCTGAAATTTGGGGAAAAACTAGAGGCCAAAAACTTTGAAACTTTTCGGATTTTTACTGGAAAAAACACAAACTTTGAGTGCCTGTAATTCAGGAACTACCTGAGATAAAACCTTCTGGTTGGTCTTGAAAATTGCAGAATCCCGTCCTCTATCCACCCTGCAAAGGGCAACTCTCTCCGACTTTCGATGCGCCCGCAATCGCAGTTCAAAAAAATGCCGTTTTTCGCAAAACTTGGCCAAAAATCGATAAATTTCTATCGTTTTGGTCAGAGAAATTTTAAAATCGACTTTTTCAAATAAAATTTTTTTTTTGCTTTTTTTTGGTGGAATCAAAGTTTTGAGGTTCCAGAGATGTCAGAAATTCGATTAAAACTTGTTTTCTGAAATTTGGGGAAAAACTAGAGGCCAAAAACTTTGAAACTTTTCGGATTTTTACTGGAAAAAACACAAACTTTGAGTGCCTGTAATTCAGGAACTACCTGAGATAAAACCTTCTGGTTGGTCTTGAAAATTGCAGAATCCCGTCCTCTATCCACCCTGCAAAGGGCAACTCTCTCCGACTTTCGGTGCGCCCGCAATCGCAGTTCAAAAAAATGCCGTTTTTCGCAAAACTTGGCCAAAAATCGATAAATTTCTATCGTTTTGGTCAGAGAAATTTTAAAATCGACTTTTTCAAATAAAATTTTTTTTTTGCTTTTTTTTGGTGGAATCAAAGTTTTGAGGTTCCAGAGATGTCAGAAATTCGATTAAAACTTGTTTTCTGAAATTTGGGGAAAAACTAGAGGCCAAAAACTTTGAAACTTTTCGGATTTTTACTGGAAAAAACACAAACTTTGAGTGCCTGTAATTCAGGAACTACCTGAGATAAAACCTTCTGGTTGGTCTTGAAAATTGCAGAATCCCGTCCTCTATCCACCCTGCAAAGGGCAACTCTCTCCGACTTTCGGTGCGCCCGCAATCGCAGTTCAAAAAAATGCCGTTTTTTCGCAAAACTTGGCCAAAAATCGATAAATTTCTATCGTTTTGGTCAGAGAAATTTTAAAATCGACTTTTTCAAATAAAATTTTTTTTTTGCTTTTTTTTGGTGGAATCAAAGTTTTGAGGTTCCAGAGATGTCAGAAATTCGATTAAAACTTGTTTTCTGAAATTTGGGGAAAAACTAGAGGCCAAAAACTTTGAAACTTTTCGGATTTTTACTGGAAAAAACACAAACTTTGAGTGCCTGTAATTCAGGAACTACCTGAGATAAAACCTTCTGGTTGGTCTTGAAAATTGCAGAATCCCGTCCTCTATCCACCCTGCAAAGGGCAACTCTCTCCGACTTTCGGTGCGCCCGCAATCGCAGTTCAAAAAAATGCCGTTTTTCGCAAAACTTGGCCAAAAATCGATAAATTTCTATCGTTTTGGTCAGAGAAATTTTAAAATCGACTTTTTCAAATAAAATTTTTTTTTTTGCTTTTTTTTGGTGGAATCAAAGTTTTGAGGTTCCAGAGATGTCAGAAATTCGATTAAAACTTGTTTTCTGAAATTTGGGGAAAAACTAGAGGCCAAAAACTTTGAAACTTTTCGGATTTTTACTGGAAAAAACACAAACTTTGAGTGCCTGTAATTCAGGAACTACCTGAGATAAAACCTTCTGGTTGGTCTTGAAAATTGCAGAATCCCGTCCTCTATCCACCCTGCAAAGGGCAACTCTCTCCGACTTTCGATGCGCCCGCAATCGCAGTTCAAAAAAATGCCGTTTTTCGCAAAACTTGGCCAAAAATCGATAAATTTCTATCGTTTTGGTCAGAGAAATTTTAAAATCGACTTTTTCAAATAAAATTTTTTTTTTGCTTTTTTTTGGTGGAATCAAAGTTTTGAGGTTCCAGAGATGTCAGAAATTCGATTAAAACTTGTTTTCTGAAATTTGGGGAAAAACTAGAGGCCAAAAACTTTGAAACTTTTCGGATTTTTACTGGAAAAAACACAAACTTTGAGTGCCTGTAATTCAGGAACTACCTGAGATAAAACCTTCTGGTTGGTCTTGAAAATTGCAGAATCCCGTCCTCTATCCACCCTGCAAAGGGCAACTCTCTCCGACTTTCGGTGCGCCCGCAATCGCAGTTCAAAAAAATGCCGTTTTTCGCAAAACTTGGCCAAAAATCGATAAATTTCTATCGTTTTGGTCAGAGAAATTTTAAAATCGACTTTTTCAAATAAAATTTTTTTTTTGCTTTTTTTTGGTGGAATCAAAGTTTTGAGGTTCCAGAGATGTCAGAAATTCGATTAAAACTTGTTTTCTGAAATTTGGGGAAAAACTAGAGGCCAAAAACTTTGAAACTTTTCGGATTTTTACTGGAAAAAACACAAACTTTGAGTGCCTGTAATTCAGGAACTACCTGAGATAAAACCTTCTGGTTGGTCTTGAAAATTGCAGAATCCCGTCCTCTATCCACCCTGCAAAGGGCAACTCTCTCCGACTTTCGATGCGCCCGCAATCGCAGTTCAAAAAAATGCCGTTTTTCGCAAAACTTGGCCAAAAATCGATAAATTTCTATCGTTTTGGTCAGAGAAATTTTAAAATCGACTTTTTCAAATAAAATTTTTTTTTTGCTTTTTTTTGGTGGAATCAAAGTTTTGAGGTTCCAGAGATGTCAGAAATTCGATTAAAACTTGTTTTCTGAAATTTGGGGAAAAACTAGAGGCCAAAAACTTTGAAACTTTTCGGATTTTTACTGGAAAAAACACAAACTTTGAGTGCCTGTAATTCAGGAACTACCTGAGATAAAACCTTCTGGTTGGTCTTGAAAATTGCAGAATCCCGTCCTCTATCCACCCTGCAAAGGGCAACTCTCTCCGACTTTCGGTGCGCCCGCAATCGCAGTTCAAAAAAATGCCGTTTTTCGCAAAACTTGGCCAAAAATCGATAAATTTCTATCGTTTTGGTCAGAGAAATTTTAAAATCGACTTTTTCAAATAAAATTTTTTTTTTGCTTTTTTTTGGTGGAATCAAAGTTTTGAGGTTCCAGAGATGTCAGAAATTCGATTAAAACTTGTTTTCTGAAATTTGGGGAAAAACTAGAGGCCAAAAACTTTGAAACTTTTCGGATTTTTACTGGAAAAAACACAAACTTTGAGTGCCTGTAATTCAGGAACTACCTGAGATAAAACCTTCTGGTTGGTCTTGAAAATTGCAGAATCCCGTCCTCTATCCACCCTGCAAAGGGCAACTCTCTCCGACTTTCGGTGCGCCCGCAATCGCAGTTCAAAAAAATGCCGTTTTTCGCAAAACTTGGCCAAAAATCGATAAATTTCTATCGTTTTGGTCAGAGAAATTTTAAAATCGACTTTTTCAAATAAAATTTTTTTTTTGCTTTTTTTTGGTGGAATCAAAGTTTTGAGGTTCCAGAGATGTCAGAAATTCGATTAAAACTTGTTTTCTGAAATTTGGGGAAAAACTAGAGGCCAAAAACTTTGAAACTTTTCGGATTTTTACTGGAAAAAACACAAACTTTGAGTGCCTGTAATTCAGGAACTACCTGAGATAAAACCTTCTGGTTGGTCTTGAAAATTGCAGAATCCCGTCCTCTATCCACCCTGCAAAGGGCAACTCTCTCCGACTTTCGATGCGCCCGCAATCGCAGTTCAAAAAAATGCCGTTTTTCGCAAAACTTGGCCAAAAATCGATAAATTTCTATCGTTTTGGTCAGAGAAATTTTAAAATCGACTTTTTCAAATAAAATTTTTTTTTTTGCTTTTTTTTGGTGGAATCAAAGTTTTGAGGTTCCAGAGATGTCAGAAATTCGATTAAAACTTGTTTTCTGAAATTTGGGGAAAAACTAGAGGCCAAAAACTTTGAAACTTTTCGGATTTTTACTGGAAAAAACACAAACTTTGAGTGCCTGTAATTCAGGAACTACCTGAGATAAAACCTTCTGGTTGGTCTTGAAAATTGCAGAATCCCGTCCTCTATCCACCCTGCAAAGGGCAACTCTCTCCGACTTTCGGTGCGCCCGCAATCGCAGTTCAAAAAAATGCCGTTTTTTCGCAAAACTTGGCCAAAAATCGATAAATTTCTATCGTTTTGGTCAGAGAAATTTTAAAATCGACTTTTTCAAATAAAATTTTTTTTTTGCTTTTTTTTGGTGGAATCAAAGTTTTGAGGTTCGAGAGATGTCAGAAATTCGATTAAAACTTGTTTTCTGAAATTTGGGGAAAAACTAGAGGCCAAAAACTTTGAAACTTTTCGGATTTTTACTGGAAAAAACACAAACTTTGAGTGCCTGTAATTCAGGAACTACCTGAGATAAAACCTTCTGGTTGGTCTTGAAAATTGCAGAATCCCGTCCTCTATCCACCCTGCAAAGGGCAACTCTCTCCGACTTTCGGTGCGCCCGCAATCGCAGTTCAAAAAAATGCCGTTTTTCGCAAAACTTGGCCAAAAATCGATAAATTTCTATCGTTTTGGTCAGAGAAATTTTAAAATCGACTTTTTCAAATAAAATTTTTTTTTTGCTTTTTTTTGGTGGAATCAAAGTTTTGAGGTTCGAGAGATGTCAGAAATTCGATTAAAACTTGTTTTCTGAAATTTGGGGAAAAACTAGAGGCCAAAAACTTTGAAACTTTTCGGATTTTTACTGGAAAAAACACAAACTTTGAGTGCCTGTAATTCAGGAACTACCTGAGATAAAACCTTCTGGTTGGTCTTGAAAATTGCAGAATCCCGTCCTCTATCCACCCTGCAAAGGGCAACTCTCTCCGACTTTCGGTTCGCCCGCAATCGCAGTTCAAAAAAATGCCGTTTTTCGCAAAACTTGGCCAAAAATCGATAAATTTCTATCGTTTTGGTCAGAGAAATTTTAAAATCGACTTTTTCAAATAAAATTTTTTTTTTGCTTTTTTTTGGTGGAATCAAAGTTTTGAGGTTCGAGAGATGTCAGAAATTCGATTAAAACTTGTTTTCTGAAATTTGGGGAAAAACTAGAGGCCAAAAACTTTGAAACTTTTCGGATTTTTACTGGAAAAAACACAAACTTTGAGTGCCTGTAATTCAGGAACTACCTGAGATAAAACCTTCTGGTTGGTCTTGAAAATTGCAGAATCCCGTCCTCTATCCACCCTGCAAAGGGCAACTCTCTCCGACTTTCGATGCGCCCGCAATCGCAGTTCAAAAAAATGCCGTTTTTCGCAAAACTTGGCCAAAAATCGATAAATTTCTATCGTTTTGGTCAGAGAAATTTTAAAATCGACTTTTTCAAATAAAATTTTTTTTTTGCTTTTTTTTGGTGGAATCAAAGTTTTGAGGTTCCAGAGATGTCAGAAATTCGATTAAAACTTGTTTTCTGAAATTTGGGGAAAAACTAGAGGCCAAAAACTTTGAAACTTTTCGGATTTTTACTGGAAAAAACACAAACTTTGAGTGCCTGTAATTCAGGAACTACCTGAGATAAAACCTTCTGGTTGGTCTTGAAAATTGCAGAATCCCGTCCTCTATCCACCCTGCAAAGGGCAACTCTCTCCGACTTTCGGTGCGCCCGCAATCGCAGTTCAAAAAAATGCCGTTTTTCGCAAAACTTGGCCAAAAATCGATAAATTTCTATCGTTTTGGTCAGAGAAATTTTAAAATCGACTTTTTCAAATAAAATTTTTTTTTTGCTTTTTTTTGGTGGAATCAAAGTTTTGAGGTTCCAGAGATGTCAGAAATTCGATTAAAACTTGTTTTCTGAAATTTGGGGAAAAACTAGAGGCCAAAAACTTTGAAACTTTTCGGATTTTTACTGGAAAAAACACAAACTTTGAGTGCCTGTAATTCAGGAACTACCTGAGATAAAACCTTCTGGTTGGTCTTGAAAATTGCAGAATCCCGTCCTCTATCCACCCTGCAAAGGGCAACTCTCTCCGACTTTCGGTGCGCCCGCAATCGCAGTTCAAAAAAATGCCGTTTTTCGCAAAACTTGGCCAAAAATCGATAAATTTCTATCGTTTTGGTCAGAGAAATTTTAAAATCGACTTTTTCAAATAAAATTTTTTTTTTGCTTTTTTTTGGTGGAATCAAAGTTTTGAGGTTCCAGAGATGTCAGAAATTCGATTAAAACTTGTTTTCTGAAATTTGGGGAAAAACTAGAGGCCAAAAACTTTGAAACTTTTCGGATTTTTACTGGAAAAAACACAAACTTTGAGTGCCTGTAATTCAGGAACTACCTGAGATAAAACCTTCTGGTTGGTCTTGAAAATTGCAGAATCCCGTCCTCTATCCACCCTGCAAAGGGCAACTCTCTCCGACTTTCGGTGCGCCCGCAATCGCAGTTCAAAAAAATGCCGTTTTTCGCAAAACTTGGCCAAAAATCGATAAATTTCTATCGTTTTGGTCAGAGAAATTTTAAAATCGACTTTTTCAAATAAAATTTTTTTTTTGCTTTTTTTTGGTGGAATCAAAGTTTTGAGGTTCCAGAGATGTCAGAAATTCGATTAAAACTTGTTTTCTGAAATTTGGGGAAAAACTAGAGGCCAAAAACTTTGAAACTTTTCGGATTTTTACTGGAAAAAACACAAACTTTGAGTGCCTGTAATTCAGGAACTACCTGAGATAAAACCTTCTGGTTGGTCTTGAAAATTGCAGAATCCCGTCCTCTATCCACCCTGCAAAGGGCAACTCTCTCCGACTTTCGATGCGCCCGCAATCGCAGTTCAAAAAAATGCCGTTTTTCGCAAAACTTGGCCAAAAATCGATAAATTTCTATCGTTTTGGTCAGAGAAATTTTAAAATCGACTTTTTCAAATAAAATTTTTTTTTTGCTTTTTTTTGGTGGAATCAAAGTTTTGAGGTTCCAGAGATGTCAGAAATTCGATTAAAACTTGTTTTCTGAAATTTGGGGAAAAACTAGAGGCCAAAAACTTTGAAACTTTTCGGATTTTTACTGGAAAAAACACAAACTTTGAGTGCCTGTAATTCAGGAACTACCTGAGATAAAACCTTCTGGTTGGTCTTGAAAATTGCAGAATCCCGTCCTCTATCCACCCTGCAAAGGGCAACTCTCTCCGACTTTCGGTGCGCCCGCAATCGCAGTTCAAAAAAATGCCGTTTTTCGCAAAACTTGGCCAAAAATCGATAAATTTCTATCGTTTTGGTCAGAGAAATTTTAAAATCGACTTTTTCAAATAAAATTTTTTTTTTGCTTTTTTTTGGTGGAATCAAAGTTTTGAGGTTCCAGAGATGTCAGAAATTCGATTAAAACTTGTTTTCTGAAATTTGGGGAAAAACTAGAGGCCAAAAACTTTGAAACTTTTCGGATTTTTACTGGAAAAAACACAAACTTTGAGTGCCTGTAATTCAGGAACTACCTGAGATAAAACCTTCTGGTTGGTCTTGAAAATTGCAGAATCCCGTCCTCTATCCACCCTGCAAAGGGCAACTCTCTCCGACTTTCGATGCGCCCGCAATCGCAGTTCAAAAAAATGCCGTTTTTCGCAAAACTTGGCCAAAAATCGATAAATTTCTATCGTTTTGGTCAGAGAAATTTTAAAATCGACTTTTTCAAATAAAATTTTTTTTTTGCTTTTTTTTGGTGGAATCAAAGTTTTGAGGTTCCAGAGATGTCAGAAATTCGATTAAAACTTGTTTTCTGAAATTTGGGGAAAAACTAGAGGCCAAAAACTTTGAAACTTTTCGGATTTTTACTGGAAAAAACACAAACTTTGAGTGCCTGTAATTCAGGAACTACCTGAGATAAAACCTTCTGGTTGGTCTTGAAAATTGCAGAATCCCGTCCTCTATCCACCCTGCAAAGGGCAACTCTCTCCGACTTTCGGTGCGCCCGCAATCGCAGTTCAAAAAAATGCCGTTTTTCGCAAAACTTGGCCAAAAATCGATAAATTTCTATCGTTTTGGTCAGAGAAATTTTAAAATCGACTTTTTCAAATAAAATTTTTTTTTTGCTTTTTTTTGGTGGAATCAAAGTTTTGAGGTTCCAGAGATGTCAGAAATTCGATTAAAACTTGTTTTCTGAAATTTGGGGAAAAACTAGAGGCCAAAAACTTTGAAACTTTTCGGATTTTTACTGGAAAAAACACAAACTTTGAGTGCCTGTAATTCAGGAACTACCTGAGATAAAACCTTCTGGTTGGTCTTGAAAATTGCAGAATCCCGTCCTCTATCCACCCTGCAAAGGGCAACTCTCTCCGACTTTCGGTGCGCCCGCAATCGCAGTTCAAAAAAATGCCGTTTTTCGCAAAACTTGGCCAAAAATCGATAAATTTCTATCGTTTTGGTCAGAGAAATTTTAAAATCGACTTTTTCAAATAAAATTTTTTTTTTGCTTTTTTTTGGTGGAATCAAAGTTTTGAGGTTCCAGAGATGTCAGAAATTCGATTAAAACTTGTTTTCTGAAATTTGGGGAAAAACTAGAGGCCAAAAACTTTGAAACTTTTCGGATTTTTACTGGAAAAAACACAAACTTTGAGTGCCTGTAATTCAGGAACTACCTGAGATAAAACCTTCTGGTTGGTCTTGAAAATTGCAGAATCCCGTCCTCTATCCACCCTGCAAAGGGCAACTCTCTCCGACTTTCGATGCGCCCGCAATCGCAGTTCAAAAAAATGCCGTTTTTCGCAAAACTTGGCCAAAAATCGATAAATTTCTATCGTTTTGGTCAGAGAAATTTTAAAATCGACTTTTTCAAATAAAATTTTTTTTTTGCTTTTTTTTGGTGGAATCAAAGTTTTGAGGTTCCAGAGATGTCAGAAATTCGATTAAAACTTGTTTTCTGAAATTTGGGGAAAAACTAGAGGCCAAAAACTTTGAAACTTTTCGGATTTTTACTGGAAAAAACACAAACTTTGAGTGCCTGTAATTCAGGAACTACCTGAGATAAAACCTTCTGGTTGGTCTTGAAAATTGCAGAATCCCGTCCTCTATCCACCCTGCAAAGGGCAACTCTCTCCGACTTTCGGTGCGCCCGCAATCGCAGTTCAAAAAAATGCCGTTTTTCGCAAAACTTGGCCAAAAATCGATAAATTTCTATCGTTTTGGTCAGAGAAATTTTAAAATCGACTTTTTCAAATAAAATTTTTTTTTTGCTTTTTTTTGGTGGAATCAAAGTTTTGAGGTTCCAGAGATGTCAGAAATTCGATTAAAACTTGTTTTCTGAAATTTGGGGAAAAACTAGAGGCCAAAAACTTTGAAACTTTTCGGATTTTTACTGGAAAAAACACAAACTTTGAGTGCCTGTAATTCAGGAACTACCTGAGATAAAACCTTCTGGTTGGTCTTGAAAATTGCAGAATCCCGTCCTCTATCCACCCTGCAAAGGGCAACTCTCTCCGCTTTTTTTTTTTTTTTTTTTTTTTTTTTTTTTAAGTCCAAACTAGGTCGGAACATGGATAATTCTCTATTGACTTTTCATTGGAATACGTCATGCGGCCCTACCAGCTGTTTAAAATTTACATTGGTTTCTGAAGGGCCCTGCGGAATGGATAAATAATGACCGTTTATAAGTTCACTGACTTGCAAACCAAACTAGGTCATTCTTGACACCATTGATTGATGTCTTGTTACGTTACGAATTAGTACAGTTAATTTACAAATTAAATGATTTAAAGATATGATTGAAAGATTTAATAGGCAATAGGCAATAACTTTCTGCATGTTATTAGTTAATTACGGACTTTTTATCTTAAAAGGTGCATTAAAAATTATCAAAATAACTTAAATATATCGTTTAGTTCTTCAAATAGAAATAGTTTTGAGAATTGTGAATGAACTTGATACTGAAAAATGATAAAATGCTATTTTAATGCCAAATAGCGACTGGATTCAATTTATCGTCTCTTTAAACTTCAGTATGCCTCTGTTGATCAATGTTATTACAATGTATAACATGATGATACACAACAAGTTCGTTTCATAAAACACGAGTGATAAGCATGCTTTCCTGTGTTGTACTATGGTATTATATTGTTTAAGGTCAATTAGGTGAGTATTCAGACAAGTAATAATCAATTGTAAAATTAATGGGAGGGGCTTAAATCTACCGGCTTTAGATGGTTTTAGATGTATATGGCAAAACAGTCTTTAAGAAAATTGGAAGAATTGGACCAAAGTTACCAATTGGCAAAGGTGAATATTATTAACTATATACATGTACAATATAATTCCGTCAACTATGTCTTCAGGATCACATTTTAAAAATCATTTTATACGAATTTGCAGGGACCGCGATGGTTCAATTAGTCAGACGCTTACTTTCTAACCTAAACGTCCATGGAAAGTGTCGAAATATTTCCTTCGGATTTCTCAACAAAACGACTTATAAGAAAGATGGTACAATAAACCGTGTACACACGTTTAAGATTCGTCGACGGATAGGATTCATGCCTCAACCATGTCAAAATTTCCTCATTTCACACTGCATGGCGACTTCAGGTTGCATTTCATTTATGAATATGGCATAATAACGTCTTGAATAGTTTTCGAATTTGTTTAGGTTAAAATTCTGAACGGTTAAAATGCCGACAAATGAAAAACGTAATGTTAATATTTTGATATTAATTTGATAATAATTAAGGAGAATATTCGAAATTTTAATTTTCATAAAAATGAGCATCCAACCGTGTGTTTCTCTGAACATAGTCGGAGTAGTAAAAATTAGAATATGGATTAGAATATAGCGATAGGTAAAACACCTTTTATCCCAATACAAATCCTAAATGGAAATAAATTAACTTTCTAGTATTCACAGATGAGCTATAATTACTTTGCGTTTAACAAGACATTGCGTGGTCAAATTGGAATGGTATGAAACTAGTGTTTTGTTCTTTATATTACCGATCGAAAGTCGAAACCTAGATTAGTTTGTCTAGGAAACTGCACAAAGTTTACCAACTTATTTTCTAATCAAAAACGATACACCAAATATTTTTTAACTGATATTCAAGGGGTGGTAAATTATTATTGGTTGTTTGTATTAAATGATTTTATATGAAAAAATATTCATTCACTGTTCCATTTCCACCTGCAATCAAGAAACAAAACATTTCATTAGTCTCAAAGATAAATGGCTTACCTTTAGGAATTTCATTTTCAATGTCTTTTTAAACCAAAAGTAACTATTCTTGTTCATCAATAATATGTATAACTCATCTTAAACTAAAACAGTGTACTTATGCCGCATCTGGCTTTCTGAAAGAGTATGTTCTGGATATCTGAACCCATCGACTGCATCATATTTTATTGAACATATCAAGTTTAAGATGTGGATCCTGAAGGTTCAATAGAATAAGGTTGTGAATGATCCATGATTTAGTTAACTTCGTGAGAGATCAGTATCGGTGTTTAAAAGATATCTATTATGGCACGCCAAAGCGGAAATAATTCAAGACGAAACATTTACTTCAAGACAGAAATATATAACTGCAATGTTACCAAATTATCGTCAAGGTTGAAAAATTTATATCAAGGTTTAAAAATTTCTTTCAAGGTTGAACAATTTCTATCAAGATCGAAAAATTTCTATCAAGGTCGGAAAATTTCTATCAAGGTTGAAAAATTTCTGTCAAGGTTGAAAAATTTCTATCAAGGTTGAAAAATTTCTATCAAGGTTAAAAAATTTCTATCAAGGTTAAAAAATGTCTATCAAGGTTAAACAATTTCTATCAAGGTTGAAAAATTTCTTTCAAGTTTGAAAAATTTCTTTCAAGGTTGAAACATTTCTTGTATTTTATAAATGTGTCCTGATGAATTATTTTCCTGTCCTGATGAATTATTTTCCTGTCCTGATGAATGTCCTGATAAATTATTTTCCTGTCCTGATAAATTATTTTCCTGTCCTGATGAATTATTTTCCTGTCCTGATGAATTATTTTCCTGTCCTGATGAATTATTTTCCTGTCCTGATGAATTATTTTCCTGTCCTGATAAATTATTTTCTTGTCCTGATGAATGTCCTGATAAATTATTTTCCTGTCCTGATAAATTATTTTTCTGTCCTGATGAATGTCCTGATAAATTATTTTCCTGTCCTGATGAATTATTTTCATGTCCTGATGAATTATTTTCCTGTCCTGATGAATTATTTTCCTGTCCTGGTGAATTATTTAATGTCCTGATGAATGATTGTCCTGTCCTGATAAATTATTTTCCTGTCCTGATGAATGTCCTGATAAATTATTTTCCTGTCCTGATAAATTATTTTCCTGTCCTGATGAATTATTTTCCTGTCCTGATAAATTATTTTCCTGTCCTGATGAATGTCCTGATAAATTATTTTCCTGTCCTGACAAATTATTTTCCTGTCCTGACAAATTATTTTCCTGTCCTGATGAATTATTTTCCTGTCCTGATAAATTATTTTCCTGTCCTGATGAATGTCCTGATGAATTATTTTCCTGTCCTGATGAATAATTTATCAGGACAGGAAAATAATTTATCAGGACAAGAAAATAATTTATCAGGACAGGAAAATAATTTATCAGGACAGGAAAATAATTTATCAGGGCAGGAAAATAATTTATCAGGGCAGGAAAATAATTTATCAGGACAGGAAACTAATTTATCAGGACAGGAAAATAATTTATCAGGACAGGAAAATAATTTATCAGGACAGGAAAATAATTTATCAGGACAGGAAAATAATTTATCAGGACAGGAAAGTAATTTGTCAGGACAGGAAAATAATTTATCAGGACAGGAAAATAATTTATCAGGACATTAAAATAATTCACCAGGACAGGAAAATAATTCTTCAGGACAGGAAAATAATTCATCAGGACATTCATCAGGACATTCATCAGGACAGAAAAATAATTTATCAGGACAGGAAAATAATTAATCAGGACAGGAAAATAATTCATCAGGACAGGAAAATAATGTCCTGATGAATGTCCTGATGAATTATTTTCCTGTCCTGATGAATTATTTTCCTGTCCTGATGAATTATTTTCCTGTCCTGATAAATTATTTTCCTGTCCTGATGAATTATTTTCCTGTCCTGATGAATTATTTTCCTGTCCTGATGAATGTCCTGATAAATTATTTTCCTGTCCTGATAAATTATTTTCCTGTCCTGACATATTATTTTCCTGTCCTAATAAATTATTTTCCTGTCCTGATAAATCATTTTTCTGTCCTGATGAATGTCCTGATGAATTATTTTCCTGTCCTGATGAATTATTTTCCTGTCCTGATGAATTATTTTCCTGTCCTGATGAATGTCCTGATAAATTATTTTCCTGTCCTGATAAATTATTTTCCTGTCCTGATAAATTATTTTCCTGTCCTGATAAATTATTTTCCTGTCCTGATAAATTATTTTCCAGTCCTGACATATTATTTTCCTGTCCTAATAAATTATTTTCCTGTCCTGATAAATCATTTTTCTGTCCTGATGAATGTCCTGATGAATTATTTTCCTGTCCTGATGAATTATTTTCCTGTCCTGATGAATTATTTTCCTGTCCTGATGAATTATTTTCCTGTCCTGATAAATTATTTTCCTGTCCTGATAAATTATTTTCCTGTCCTGATAAATTATTTTCCTGTCCTGATAAATTATTTTCCTGTCCTGATAAATTATTCATCAGGACAGGAAAATAATTTATCAGGACAGGAAAATAATTTATCAGGACAGGAAAATAATTCATCAGGACAGGAGAATAATTCATCAGGACATTCATCAGGACAGAAAAATAATTTATCAGGACAGGAAAATAATTTATCAGGACATTCATCAGGACAAGAAAATAATTTATCAGGACAGGAAAATAATTTATCAGGACAGGAAAATAATTTATCAGGGCAGGAAAATAATTTATCAGGGCAGGAAAATAATTTATCAGGACAGGAAAATAATTTATCAGGACAGGAAAATAATTTATCAGGACAGGAAAATAATTTATCAGGACAGGAAAATAATTTATCAGGACAGGAAAATAATTTATCAGGACAGGAAAGTAATTTGTCAGGACAGGAAAATAATTTATCAGGACAGGAAAATAATTTATCAGGACTTTAAAATAATTCACCAGGACAGGAAAATAATTCTTCAGGACAGGAAAATAATTCATCAGGACATTCATCAGGACATTCATCAGGACAGAAAAATAATTTATCAGGACAGGAAAATAATTCATCAGGACAGGAAAATAATGTCCTGATGAATGTCCTGATGAATTATTTTCCTGTCCTGATGAATTATTTTCCTGTCCTGATGAATTATTTTCCTGTCCTGATAAATTATTTTCCTGTCCTGATGAATTATTTTCCTGTCCTGATGAATTATTTTCCTGTCCTGATGAATTATTTTCCTGTCCTGATGAATGTCCTGATAAATTATTTTCCTGTCCTGATAAATTATTTTCCTGTCCTGACATATTATTTTCCTGTCCTAATAAATTATTTTCCTGTCCTGATAAATCATTTTTCTGTCCTGATGAATGTCCTGATGAATTATTTTCCTGTCCTGATGAATTATTTTCCTGTCCTGATGAATTATTTTCCTGTCCTGATGAATGTCCTGATGAATTATTTTCCTGTCCTGATGAATTATTTTCCTGTCCTGATAAATTATTTTCCTGTCCTGATGAATTATTTTCCTGTCCTGATGAATTATTTTCCTGTCCTGATGGATGTCCTGATAAATTATTTTCCTGTCCTGATAAATTATTTTCCTGTCCTGACATATTATTTTCCTGTCCTAATAAATTATTTTCCTGTCCTGATAAATCATTTTTCTGTCCTGATGAATGTCCTGATGAATTATTTTCCTGTCCTGATGAATTATTTTCCTGTCCTGATGAATTATTTTCCTGTCCTGATGAATGTCCTGATAAATTATTTTCCTGTCCTGATAAATTATTTTCCTGTCCTGACATATTATTTTCCTGTCCTAATAAATTATTTTCCTGTCCTGATAAATCATTTTTCTGTCCTGATGAATGTCCTGATGAATTATTTTCCTGTCCTGATGAATTATTTTCCTGTCCTGATGAATTATTTTCCTGTCCTGATGAATGTCCTGATAAATTATTTTCCTGTCCTGATAAATTATTTTCCTGTCCTGATAAATTATTTTCCTGTCCTGATAAATTATTTTCCTGTCCTGATTAATTATTTTCCTGTCCTGATAAATTATTTTCCTGTCCTGATAAATTATTCATCAGGACAGGAAAATAATTTATCAGGACAGGAAAATAATTTATCAGGACAGGAAAATAATTCATCAGGACAGGAGAATAATTCATCAGGACATTCATCAGGACAGAAAAATAATTTATCAGGACAGGAAAATAATTTATCAGGACATTCATCAGGACAAGAAAATAATTTATCAGGACAGGAAAATAATTTATCAGGACAGGAAAATAATTTATCAGGGCAGGAAAATAATTTATCAGGGCAGGAAAATAATTTATCAGGACAGGAAAATAATTTATCAGGACAGGAAAATAATTTATCAGGACAGGAAAATAATTTATCAGGACAGGAAAATAATTTATCAGGACAGGAAAATAATTTATCAGGACAGGAAAGTAATTTGTCAGGACAGGAAAATAATTTATCAGGACAGGAAAATAATTTATCAGGACTTTAAAATAATTCACCAGGACAGGAAAATAATTCTTCAGGACAGGAAAATAATTCATCAGGACATTCATCAGGACAGAATTCTTGTTGGAATTAACTTGTGAAGCAGTTTATATTGGAAATTGCGTAGTTTTGGATCATTAGTAAGTTTTCTTATATGCAGTCCAGAAAGGTTCAGGAGATATTTTCTTGTTGGAATTAACTTGTGAAGCAGTTTATATTGGAAATTGCGTAGTTTTGGATCATTAGTAAGTTTTCTTATATACGTAAATGGCTTGAGATGTTTACTCAGCATGTTTTGAGGCCATTTACACATAGATAGGTCTATATTTTTGTGTTCACGTAGTAGGTTGTATGAATATTTACTTGTATTATCAGATGTTAAGAGCTTGTTAACATTGTCACCCTGAATTGTTGTATTTATAAAAATTTTCTTGATACTGTTTATAAGTCCATAGTATGTAATAAAATTGGTTTTAATGTTGTACCTATTTAAGAAATCATTGAAGTTTAAAAAACAGCCTGAGTGATCTAGTAAATCTGAAACAAAGGTTATATTATATTCAAACCATGATTTGTAATAAAATAAGTCATTTTTTATCTTAATAAGTGAGTTATACCATATGATGCTGTCTTTATGTACTGATTTTTTGTAAACAATTAAGGACCATGCTTGTAAAATGTCTGATATAAAATTGTCATTTAGATTAAGTGATGTTATGTCTTTGGAATTTAAATTTAGCTGAAATATATTTAAGTCAATGGCAGATACTATATTCAGTTGATTTTTGATCGATAATTTCCACAACTGTGGATAGTCTTTGCTTAATAGTCTTTTTATCCACGAAATTTTATTTGATTGGCAAAAAGTAAATATATCTGGGGCATTAAGGCCACCTAGTGGTATGGGAGAGCACATCTGTTCTTTTTTAATTTTATGCGGTTTATTGTCCCAAATAAATACTTTCAATTTATAATATATAGTTTAGTTGCCATATAGAATTAAGCTGATTATTTAGTGGAATTTTTATACCTAGAACAGGTATGCTCTCCTTTATTATTCTAATTGTGTGTGGTATATCATAATTTATTCCTCTCTTTCTCAGAGCACCGAGTGGGGCAATCTCACATTTGTCATAGTTAGCTTTCAATCAACTTGCATTTTTCAACTCTTCTAAAATATATAGGGTATTGTTTTTAGAGTCAATGTTTCCTTTTAAAAAAATAGTAGTATCGTCTGCGAATTGTGATAATTTATGATTAGGATTAGGTATTTTGGGAGCAGGGATATCAGGATTTTCACGGATAACAGATGCAAATATTTCAGCACATAAGATGACGATATAAGGTGATAATGGGCAGCCTTGTTGAACACCTCTTGATATAGTATAGTTTTCTGTTACCCAGCCATTATTTAAAACTCGACTTGAAATATTAGTATAAAATATATTAATCCATTTTTTAAAATACCTTCCAAATTTAAAATGATCAAACTCTTTCTCGTAATCCATTTGGAATAACATACCGTCTTCATTATTTTCCTCAAGATAATCTATAACATCCAAAATTGTAGCGTTCATGGATGAATCCAGTTTGGTCTGTGTGTATAATATCTGGCAGCACATGTTTAAGCCTACATGAAATTACTTTGGTCAAGATTTTATAGTCGCTGTTAAGAAGAGTTATCGGTCGCCAGTTTTTTAGTTGTTTACAGTCATTTTCTTTCTTTGGCAGTAAGGTGATTATACCTTGTCTTTGTGAAACGCTCATCAAATTTTCATTAAAAGAATGGTTAAAAGAATTTAAAACAAGACAGCTTATATCATTCCAAAATTTTTTATAAAATTCATATGGGAGGCCATCACTGCCAGGTGTTTTACCATTTTTAAGGGTTTTGATTACATTGCGGCATTCAAAATCTGATATTAAGCCATCACAGATATCCTGTTGACTGTCAGTTACTGTTGGCATGTCTTTTGCACATTTTCGAAAAAAATTATCTAATTTGTTATGGTATGTTGCGTCTGGTATGATTTCAGAAGTATATAAGTTTTTATAGAATTGCTTAATCTCGGTTAAAATGAGTTCTGGTTTTGAAATAAGTTCATTATTACTATCATATAGTGGTGAAATTACTTTTTTAGCAGAGTTTCGTTGTTCTAAATTTAAAAAAAAATTACTACTCTTTTCGCCATCAGTTAGATTTTTAGATAATGTACTTAACTTATTAACCATTGTTGGTAAGCATTTGCATCTATACTGTTTAACTTTATCATGATCATCTATAACTAGTCTTCTTTACAATGAACATCTATAACTAGTCTTCTTTATCGTGAACAACTATAACTAGTCTTCTTTATCGTGAACATCTATAACTAGTCTTCTTTACAATGAACTTCTATAACTAGTCTTCTTTACAATGAACATCTATAACTAGTCTTCTTTAACGTGAACAACTATAACTAGTCTTCTTTACAATGAACATTTATAACTAGTCTTCTATACCATGAACAACTATAACTAGTCTTCTTTACCATGAAATGAAATGAATAAAATTACATCGAATTGTATGTCCTACTATTGCACCGTTTAGGCTCATCAAACGTCATGCACTGTACTATAATGAGCATTTTGTTAAGACAACTGCATTAATTCACTATTTTAAAAATAATTTATCAGGACAGGAAAATAATTTATCAGGACTTTAAAATAATTCACCAGGACAGGAAAATAATTCTTCAGGACAGGAAAATAATTCATCAGGACATTCATCAGGACAGAATTCTTGTTGGAATTAACTTGTGAAGCAGTTTATATTGGAAATTGCGTAGTTTTGGATCATTAGTAAGTTTTCTTATATGCAGTCCAGAAAGGTTCAGGAGATATTTTCTTGTTGGAATTAACTTGTGAAGCAGTTTATATTGGAAATTGCGTAGTTTTGGATCATTAGTAAGTTTTCTTATATACGTAAATGGCTTGAGATGTTTACTCAGCATGTTTTGAGGCCATTTACACATAGATAGGTCTATATTTTTGTGTTCACGTAGTAGGTTGTATGAATATTTACTTGTATTATCAGATGTTAAGAGCTTGTTAACATTGTCACCCTGAATTGTTGTATTTATAAAAATTTTCTTGATACTGTTTATAAGTCCATAGTATGTAATAAAATTGGTTTTAATGTTGTACCTATTTAAGAAATCATTGAAGTTTAAAAAACAGCCTGAGTGATCTAGTAAATCTGAAACAAAGGTTATATTATATTCAAACCATGATTTGTAATAAAATAAGTCATTTTTTATCTTAATAAGTGAGTTATACCATATGATGCTGTCTTTATGTACTGATTTTTTGTAAACAATTAAGGACCATGCTTGTAAAATGTCTGATATAAAATTGTCATTTAGATTAAGTGATGTTATGTCTTTGGAATTTAAATTTAGCTGAAATATATTTAAGTCAATGGCAGATACTATATTCAGTTGATTTTTGATCGATAATTTCCACAACTGTGGATAGTCTTTGCTTAATAGTCTTTTTATCCACGAAATTTTATTTGATTGGCAAAAAGTAAATATATCTGGGGCATTAAGGCCACCTAGTGGTATGGGAGAGCACATCTGTTCTTTTTTAATTTTATGCGGTTTATTGTCCCAAATAAATACTTTCAATTTATAATATATAGTTTAGTTGCCATATAGAATTAAGCTGATTATTTAGTGGAATTTTTATACCTAGAACAGGTATGCTCTCCTTTATTATTCTAATTGTGTGTGGTATATCATAATTTATTCCTCTCTTTCTCAGAGCACCGAGTGGGGCAATCTCACATTTGTCATAGTTAGCTTTCAATCAACTTGCATTTTTCAACTCTTCTAAAATATATAGGGTATTGTTTTTAGAGTCAATGTTTCCTTTTAAAAAAATAGTAGTATCGTCTGCGAATTGTGATAATTTATGATTAGGATTAGGTATTTTGGGAGCAGGGATATCAGGATTTTCACGGATAACAGATGCAAATATTTCAGCACATAAGATGACGATATAAGGTGATAATGGGCAGCCTTGTTGAACACCTCTTGATATAGTATAGTTTTCTGTTACCCAGCCATTATTTAAAACTCGACTTGAAATATTAGTATAAAATATATTAATCCATTTTTTAAAATACCTTCCAAATTTAAAATGATCAAACTCTTTCTCGTAATCCATTTGGAATAACATACCGTCTTCATTATTTTCCTCAAGATAATCTATAACATCCAAAATTGTAGCGTTCATGGATGAATCCAGTTTGGTCTGTGTGTATAATATCTGGCAGCACATGTTTAAGCCTACATGAAATTACTTTGGTCAAGATTTTATAGTCGCTGTTAAGAAGAGTTATCGGTCGCCAGTTTTTTAGTTGTTTACAGTCATTTTCTTTCTTTGGCAGTAAGGTGATTATACCTTGTCTTTGTGAAACGCTCATCAAATTTTCATTAAAAGAATGGTTAAAAGAATTTAAAACAAGACAGCTTATATCATTCCAAAATTTTTTATAAAATTCATATGGGAGGCCATCACTGCCAGGTGTTTTACCATTTTTAAGGGTTTTGATTACATTGCGGCATTCAAAATCTGATATTAAGCCATCACAGATATCCTGTTGACTGTCAGTTACTGTTGGCATGTCTTTTGCACATTTTCGAAAAAAATTATCTAATTTGTTATGGTATGTTGCGTCTGGTATGATTTCAGAAGTATATAAGTTTTTATAGAATTGCTTAATCTCGGTTAAAATGAGTTCTGGTTTTGAAATAAGTTCATTATTACTATCATATAGTGGTGAAATTACTTTTTTAGCAGAGTTTCGTTGTTCTAAATTTAAAAAAAAATTACTACTCTTTTCGCCATCAGTTAGATTTTTAGATAATGTACTTAACTTATTAACCATTGTTGGTAAGCATTTGCATCTATACTGTTTAACTTTATCATGATCATCTATAACTAGTCTTCTTTACAATGAACATCTATAACTAGTCTTCTTTATCGTGAACAACTATAACTAGTCTTCTTTATCGTGAACATCTATAACTAGTCTTCTTTACAATGAACTTCTATAACTAGTCTTCTTTACAATGAACATCTATAACTAGTCTTCTTTAACGTGAACAACTATAACTAGTCTTCTTTACAATGAACATTTATAACTAGTCTTCTATACCATGAACAACTATAACTAGTCTTCTTTACCATGAAATGAAATGAATAAAATTACATCGAATTGTATGTCCTACTATTGCACCGTTTAGGCTCATCAAACGTCATGCACTGTACAATAATGAGCATTTTGTTAAGACAACTGCATTAATTCACTATTTTCCGAGATTCATATGTATCGATTTTGTCAAATCAAACATTATTTAGCTTTTATGTTAGACGCTAACTGTTCATGCAAATCACTAAAATTTGTTGAATTGGGGAGAGCCTGGTTGAATAATTTCGGTATGCTGAACATGCACTATTTGTTTATGAAACTATAGATATTGATCGTAATATGGAATAATAGATAATCAAACAGTTTTGATATAAAAATAGTGGCCCAGATTTGATTAAATTTACTTACCTATCAGAAGGAAAAATGTTTGTTCGTAACTTAAATGCACCAAATATCATTCAAAACCAAACATTTATCAAAACTAAACTTAATGTCCAACTTCCGCCACCAAAGTACATGTATATGAAAAAAATAAGGGTTTGAAATTTTGTTTTAAATGTAAAAAATGTTTCTATTCTACAGCTGTTGTCCATGGCCTATAAATCCATATGGTATGTGTAGTGGGTATTAACACCATTTATCTATGTTTATCTATTTCATATCTAAAGTGTTCAGATTGATAGGTTCGAAACTTCAGATATATACATCGGCCTCTTTGAGCTGATCATTGACAGAGAACACTGGGCTATAAAATACACTTCAATTGTTATTTTAGTGGCTTACCTTTTATAAAGCTGCAATCTAAACTGTTCAATAAACATATCTTCAAAACTATAACTAACTGGACCTCGAACATCCGAGAGGACGTCCAATTGTCGCCATCAATATATAATGAAATTAGACGTACGTCATTTTAAACGGTTTAAACTCGCATTGACGTGTGTTTTTTGGATGTAGAATCTTCATAAGGATATCTGGCTTAGAATTGGGAAACTTAAATAAAAAAAAGAGTTTTCCTATTTTGCATCTGTTAAAAATGCCATACAGTGTGCAATGGTGGAAATTTCGAGAGGGCATTAGCCTTCTTTAATTTTGGTTCCAGTTCCAGCTCTAAAGGCCTTTTGAGCGCACAACGCAAGTAGCTCAAACGGCCTCGATTTGTTGTCTCATCCGTGCGACTAGTTGCTTTTTCCAAGAGAGTGGCTCGGACTTGCATCACTAACAGGGATGAACAGTTTAAATCTCGATTCATGCAGGGAATGAACACCAGACTTTCATGTTAGCGAGTATGTCTTAAATGAATGAATGAAGCATAATTTTAATGGCTTACCTTCCGAAAAACTAATCAAAAAAGAAGGCCAATACACAGGATATCCTTCAAAACTAAATTTCACATAGTTTTCGACATCCATGTCACAGTCAATACAAATAGATAAAATGGAATGACGTTCTCGACATAATGATACTGTAAAAGCTCATTTCCAGTTAGTTTAAAAATAAGATTAACGTCTTAAGAATAAAAGAATGAATGAATGACTGAAATATTTCAGATGGCTTACCTTTAAACTTTATTTCACGTTCAATACACGATTTCTAGTTTCAAAACTTAACTTCACGTGCCCTAAAACAGCAAACATTGTGTTATCAACAAACTTGTGGTCAAAGGGGTATAATTTCAATTTAGTGTGGTCTGTAGTAGACACCACGGATAATTCTAAACTTAGATAAAAGCAGTTAATTTCATAAAGACTTTGACTATGTGCCTATACAACGTCGGTTATTACAATGTATAACATTGTTCGTGACATTCCAACAAAGCAACCAGGCAAGGTAACATACGCCCACTGATAGCTTTGATTGTAAAGGCTAGCGCACACGAGAGCTCCCAGCTGAGCAAAATTTCATTCGTGGCTGTCAGCTCAGCTCGTAGCTCTCGTGTGCGCGGTGTTTACGTAAGGATTTTTTTTATTCGAGGCGTTAAGGAAATTATCTGATAATTTTTTCCTCGAATGAAAAAAACCTTACCGTGTGCGCAGCCGAAAGCTCTTAGCTTTCAACTTTCATATTCTGTATCATTCGAAGGGTTGTTGACGTCCGATATTTTGTCACATTATAATGTCACGTGATCTAGTTATTTTTTAGACGTTTATGACTCGACACCATGTCGCTGAAAGCTCTAAGCTTAGCGTGTGCGCAAAAACCGACGAAAGCTGCGAGCTGAGCTGGGAGACACGAATGAAATTTTGCTCAGCTGGGAGCTCTCGTGTGCGCTAGCCTTTAGTGCGGGTGTTTGTTTGTTGCCCATTCACATTTGGTTCCTATTAGGAATTTGGAAGTATACTTTATTGTATTGCATCTTATCTTACAATATAGGTAATAGAGTAAAACGTCAAGTCAGACAAGATATTTCCGTGAAAAATTATCTAATAATCATGAAAATCAATAGGGATCATTTTCACAATGACTTCGACCCATACAATCAAAATCAAAAGAATCTGTAAAGAATTGTAGCCTGTAGAGTGAGCACGAGTTAAACAATGTTAGTAATAGAGTAAAACGTCAAGTTAGACACGATATTTTCGTGAAAAATTATCCGATCACCATGCCCCCCCCCCAAACGGTAAGATTTCACATCGTGAAACGCATCACATTACATGTCAGGTGGACATTTCGGCGAATAAAACAATCAAAAAGCCTTGCGTAAGTAATTTTGCAAATCTGAAATGTCTAATTTAGTTACCAAAGCATCTGAAAAATAATCCAATCGGAAGAAAAACTTTAGCTATGTCGAGCTTGAAAGATATCTATTTCATCAGAGTCTTATTGAGTCAGAGTCAGTTGGATCTTATAGCTTGATAATAAGGAAAAATTCATCGTTTCCTAACTCTCATTCATCAGAATCGCGTGAAAACGTTTTGAAAAGTCATCAAATTTAAGTAATTCATCAACAGATCTAAGATGCATTTTATAACCATGAGCATGATAACCAGATGAAACAATTAATTTTAAGCCTAAAACAATAGTTTGATGCAAAATTAAGCGCGACTTTAAAATAAGTTTTAAAATTTTGAACACTTTTACGTTTATATCTCTGAAGATTTATTGAAATTTTTTGTCTTTATTATGAAGTTTCTTAACTTTCTAGCGCTCTCAGAGTGGGTTGAGCTACATATAAATGTTTTTGATAGAAAATGCGTGTAAATAATGAGCCAAATAGTGAACGGACGGACCGACAGGGTGATTACAATATACGCCCATCTTTCGTGTGGGCGTATAAAAATGGGTTATTTTTCTCATCAGCCGCTCTGACTGAAAAATTCAATTGTTGTTTAGATGGTTTAGATCAGTGGTTCCTAACCCTTTTCAAGCTGTGGCCCAAATTCACGAAGCTCCCAGAAATGAAAAGAATGGAGTTTTACGTCCTACTTTTCTGCATCTATATGGGCATAATTATATGCATCCTCATGCCCCATGGCCCCCTGGCAAATACACCAAGGCTCCCTAGGGGGCCATGGCCTCCAGGTTGTGAACCACTGGTTTAGATGTTTAGTGAGGACCAAGACTATTCGCCCTCACCATCCGAGTTCAACTAGGGAACGCCCACCCCACGCCTTTAATACACGCCCTTGTGTGTTGCCATTTGACAAAAGCGGTTTTGACTATAGAGTATAATATCACCACAATAAATCCACACCGTAGGCAATACATTTACAAATTATTTACATTGTACAAGTAAAATTGAAAATATCAACTAGAGCTGGTGATTTTTTTTGCATACGTGTTTCGGATATAAAATCCTCATCAGGACCTTAATAGTCCAATGTAATTATTTTACCACTGGAATATCTGTCATTTTGTTAAGAAATGAAGGTTTATTTAAATTTATAAAACAAAAAATAACGTTTTTTTTTTAATACATACGACAACAATTGGCAAAATACCATTCAATAACCACAGTGGTCGGACACGGGGCTTAAGAGTAAAGTGATCGAAGCATTATGTCAACAAAGTGAAACTACAGGTTATGAACTCGAATTGACAAAATCTCATTGCATGTTGTCGACAAGTAGTTTTAAAAGAATATATTTAGTATATTATGAATGAATGAACTTTCAGAAACGCTCGTCGGACCCTGGAATTGCAAAGAATTTCGAAATGAATGAACGAAAAAACAGCACATTTCATACTTAGTTTCGTAATTTAGCGAGTCCATAAATAAATTAATAATTATGACAAAAAAACAAAATGAGTTTCGGACTATACCGGTACTATTGTAAAATTCAAAACATTAGGCCAACTGAATATGTCTTAATATAGAAAGGAAATGGAAATGCTTTCAGATCAAATCTGACTTCGGTTCAGAAATGCTTGAATTGGCTTACCTTAACTTTTAAAACTATGTTAAAACGTTCAATACACCGAATTTTGTTATGAAATATTTGTATTATCTACATTCTACAGCGTCCATTTTATCTAGCACGAGCAGCTTGACTGAATTTGCATGTGGTCAAAGGGGGGTAATTTTAATATTATTGTTTGTAATAGACACTTTGTCATGCAGCTTTTAAACCCTTTTCAGTTAATTTTTTAAATAAATCACAAATATTATTTTCAAACAATTTTGAATATCAAAAATAGTTTGTATTGTTTAAAGGTGTATGTTCAATATTCGTGTGGGAATTTTTGACCCAAGCATATCAGTAATGGGGTCCAAAGCTTAACATTTGATAATGATCTGATTCTGAAGTTACAAATACGTCTGTAAACTTGGTAAAACTTATAAAAAATACATATAGAAATAAAGAGCAAAATTTATGGTAGGCCCTATAGGTTACAGAAATATGTTCACTTATCGTTTGATCAATAACATTTTAGTCACAGAACCTGGAATTGTTAAAGTAATCTAATCCGTAGTAATATTAACAACTCTCCATGGAAATATAAGCCTTCAAATCAAATCTCCGTGTATCAATAATTTCAACGATTGAAAGTAAACAATACAACTCGTCGATTAGTAAGACTGTGCCTTATATACAAAACAAATATACAAAAGGATGAAAGATAATTTGAAAGCAAGGGTATAATTGAAAGGATTGTGTGATTTTGGGGCAGTTCTATTGAATCTGAAGACTATTTACAAAAAAATCAAGACCCAAATCGATCCTCGAAAATGCCGAACATTCCCCTTTAATTGAACGGATTATGCGACCTTTGTGCAGTTGACTTAATTAATTATACTCTCATTCAATACCCAAAACAAACGTCGAAAAGATACAATATTAATAATCTCAAATAATACTAATAACGTAATACACATCAAGTTCCTAGAAAAAAAATGCATGAATAAAGGAATGAACGAATAAAGGTAGGGATGAAATTTGTCAAATGGTCAACCTTAATTTTACTGTATTTTATGACGTTTCATTAACAAGATTTCTATACAAAACTCAAATTCCCCCGCCCTTTAACAAACAAGTTTACTGTTCATAAAACACTGTTGACTTGTGGTCAAAGGGGGATAATTTTAATTTTGTGTGGTCTGAAATGTTATGCCAATTGTCTCAAAAGAAACGAAAATTTGTTCCCTGGTCTACAATTGTGCTTGTCTGTTTTTTTCAAATTAAAGGAAAACATTCTCGAGGTTCGATTTGGGCCTTATGTTAAAAGCCTTCAGCCTTACTACAACTGCCAAAAAATCGCACAGTCCCTTTCCATTTTCTGTGTTTTCTATAAGGCATAGTCTTACTAAACGACGAATTGTATTTTTTTACTTTCAAACGCTGATAATAATATGAATACACGGGGATTTGAAGGCTTTATTTTCGAGGGAGAGTTGTGAACATTATTACTTATCAGATAAGCTAACAAATTCCAAGTTCTGAGACGAATGTCGAACGAATGGTGAGCATAATGTCAATACGTGTTTCAGATATTAAATACTCGTTTTTCAAAAGACATGGTCAATATCGTCGACTTTGAAAAAACCTTAATATTATAAGTCAAAAACAAAGGTTTAAGTGGAATTGCTGGAACCACAATCGCCCGATTGAGTTTCAGACCATTCTACTCAGGGGCGGATCCAGGATTTTGGAAAGGGGGGGCGTAGATGCTAACTTTAGCCGAGCGCAGCGAGGCGAAAAAATTGTTGACCTTTTTTTTGGCTTAAAAACATAAAATAAGTAAAAACTGGACGTGGACCATGTATGTCTTGTAGTAAACGTTAATGGGTTAGACATTTTTGATGTCCTATTTTCCCCATTCTTAAAAAAAAAGACATAGTAAAGGGGGGGCGTACGCCCTCTACGCCCCCCCTGGATCCGCCACTGCTACTTCAATAATTAGAAACCATCAATGAAAATGACCCATGTATGTACTATATTTCACTGTGAATGGATTAACAAAATATTTTTTTTTAATGTTAAAGTAGAACCCAGTTGGAGTGGACCAAAAAGTCCAGCATAAATAAAAGTGAAAGAGAACAGTAAAATAGTAGTTTGAGTACTGGACGCCTGTAAGCGCATTTTCTCCCAACCCATTCTAATACTTAAATTCAACGAGAAATGTTTATGGGCATCTTATTCTCAATTTTTTTAAGCGACATACCTGAGACCCTATATACAAATAATTCTGAATCTTAAATTCGATGGGAGATGTCAGGAATCTGAGTATCCAGACGCCTTATTCTCAAAATTTTCTTCCGGTTATCCCACAACCCACAAGTTCGTCAGGAAATTTCATATTTTATGGGCGTCTATTTCTCAACATTTTCAAGGCTAAATTCCTCAGACCCTATACAAATAATTTTGAACCTTAAATTCGGTGGAAAATGTCAGAATTTAGCGTTTCCATCTGTTTAAATTTGAAAACAAATCAATCAACTAACCATAGATGTACAAAGAAAATAAAAAAAATTATTGAAAAGTTCTGGAAAGAGGAATTATTTGTTAAAGGTAAATAACTCCAATTAAGTACATGTACATCAAAATCATTTTGACTGTGTTTTGAATTCTTCAATTAAGAGGTGAATGTACAAAAGACGAAATTTAGCGCAAAATCCCGATTGATGTTATCGGAATGTTTGGTATTTTCCGTACATTAAAACGTTAAGCTTGGGAAGCATTAATCAAACAGAGGCACTTCAAGATGCAAGAAAACCCGAGTGATGTAATCGGGATGATCGGAATTTTTCGTTAAAGACCTCGTCCTCAATTTCATGTCAGAGATTGTTGAAGCAAAACAAAACCTTACAGAAAATTCCGAATGATGTAATCGGTATTACTGATATTTTCCGCAACCGGATTGGAAGGATCATAAACACATTCACGACAGAGGTCCTTACGAAAATTTCCGAAAATAACCCGAATGATACTATCGGGATTACAGCTGTTTTTCGCAATCGTATTGGAAAGCTCATCAAAAGGTTCACTACAGAGGTCCTTGCGAAAATTTCCGAAAAAACCCGAATGATGTAATCGGGATTACTGCTATTTTTAGCAATAGGATTGGAAAGCTCACCCAAACATTCACGACAGAGGTCCTTACAAAAATTTCCGAGAAAACCCGAATGATGTAATCGGGATTACTGCTATTTTCCGCAATTGGATTGGAAAGCTCTACAAAACATTCAGGTTAGAGGCCCTTGCGAAAATTCCCGAGCGAACCCGAATGGTGTAATCGGGATTACTGATATATTCCACAATAAGATTGGAAATCTTGTAATATATTAAAGACAGAGGTCCTTGCGAAAGTTTTCGAAAAATTACGAATGATGTTAACAGAACACAATTATTAAACATATTGATTTATCAGAGTTATTTACCTTTAACCACTAGTTCCTTCTACTTACGACTTTCATTTTAAACACTATCTTGATTCCAGGTGTGTTTGGTTCTAATGAACTCGAATTTTCTTGTGATTCCAATCTTCAGATCAAACTAAATTTTATTTTGTCACTTTCTTTCAATTTTTTTTTCTAGATAGAAATTGTTTTTGCTTACATTTGTAAAAACTATACATTAAAATCTAGAGATATGTATCGTTTAATGGGATGTTCACCATTTGTTCTACTAATGAAAGATAAACCTGGAATTTGTTAGCTTATGTAATCCATAACAATTCTTACAACTCTCTCCTGGAAATGTCAGCCTTCAAATCGCTGTGTATACATAAGTATTAGCTTAAGGTTTAGGCGTGGTGAAGATTCAAAGTCTGGATTTTTCAAAATTGGTAAAACGTATTTTTTTTTTCAAGAAATTTTCGGTCTCAAAAATCGATGCAATGTGGTCTTTTGGACTCAGTGCTTCGCTGCGAGTCTAAAAAAAAAAGCTTGGAATTGAAATTGGACCATTTTTTCGATTTTACGGAAAAGTGCCAAAAAAAGAGGTTTTTTATATGAACTTTGGCGCCTATACTATAGAGATACTAACTTGCAGTTTGTGACATTGGAAAGAGGACGTTTAAAACCACCAGGAGGAAAAAGGGCAACTACCTAGCTCAACTGGTTTCATTTTTGGCCCGAAATTTTTTGTCTCAGATTTTGATTTGAGGTAAGTTTTTAGACTAATTGGACCCCTGCGAGTCCAAAAAAGTTGTTTATTTTCAATTCTGAGCACTTCGGTTTTTTGCGCAAAAGTACCCAAAATGGAACCTTTTGCGCTGAAGCCCATAGCTCCCAAAATAATGGAGCAATCCAATCGCGGTTTGCGGCATTGCAAAGACAACCTGTTAAGCCACCTTGTGGTAAAATTTCAGCTTCCTATCTCAAACGGTCTAGCCGTGGTGGAGGTTCAAAGTTGAAATTTTGAAAAATTGGCAAAATTGAAAAAACCCACAGGTCATGACCTGTGGGTCAAAAAAGTCATTTTTGGCCCGAAAATTTTTGTCTCAGATTTTGATTTGAGGTAAGTTTTTAGACTAATTGGACCCCTGCGAGTCCCAAAAAGTTGTTTATTTTCAATTCTGAGCACTTCGGTTTTTTGCGCAAAAGTACCCAAAATGGAACCTTTTGCGCCGAAGCCCATAGCTCCCAAAATAATGGAGCAATCCAATCGCGGTTTGCGGCATTGCAAAGACAACCTGTTAAGCCACCTTGTGGTAAAATTTCAGCTTCCTATCTCAAACGGTCTAGCCGTGGTGGAGGTTCAAAGTTGAAATTTTGAAAAATTGGCAAAATTGAAAAAACCCACAGGTCATGACCTGTGGGTCAAAAAAGTCATTTTTGGCCCGAAAATTTTTGTCTCAGATTTTGATTTGAGGTAAGTTTTTAGACTAATTGGACCCCTGCGAGTCCAAAAAGTTGTTTATTTTCAATTCTGAGCACTTCGGTTTTTTTGCGCAAAAGTACCCAAAATGGAACCTTTTGCGCCGAAGCCCATAGCTCCCAAAATAATGGAGCAATCCAATCGCGGTTTGCGGCATTGCAAAGACAACCTGTTAAGCCACCTTGTGGTAAAATTTCAGCTTCCTATCTCAAACGGTCTAGCCGTGGTGGAGGTTCAAAGTTGAAATTTTAAAAATTGGCAAAATTGAAAAAACCCACAGGTCATGACCTGTGGGTCAAAAAAGTCATTTTTGGCCCGAAAATTTTTGTCTCAGATTTTGATTTGAGGTAAGTTTTTAGACTAATTGGACCCCTGCGAGTCCAAAAAAGTTGTTTATTTTCAATTCTGAGCACTTCGGTTTTTTGCGCAAAAGTACCCAAAATGGAACCTTTTGCGCCGAAGCCCATAGCTCCCAAAATAATGGAGCAATCCAATCGCGGTTTGCGGCATTGCAAAGACAACCTGTTAAGCCACCTTGTGGTAAAATTTCAGCTTCCTATCTCAAACGGTCTAGCCGTGGTGGAGGTTCAAAGTTGAAATTTTGAAAAATTGGCAAAATTGAAAAAACCCACAGGTCATGACCTGTGGGTCAAAAAAGTCATTTTTGGCCCGAAAATTTTTGTCTCAGATTTTGATTTGAGGTAAGTTTTTAGACTAATTGGACCCCTGCGAGTCCAAAAAAGTTGTTTATTTTCAATTCTGAGCACTTCGGTTTTTTGCGCAAAAGTACCCAAAATGGAACCTTTTGCGCCGAAGCCCATAGCTCCCAAAATAATGGAGCAATCCAATCGCGGTTTGCGGCATTGCAAAGACAACCTGTTAAGCCACCTTGTGGTAAAATTTCAGCTTCCTATCTCAAACGGTCTAGCCGTGGTGGAGGTTCAAAGTTGAAATTTTGAAAAATTGGCAAAATTGAAAAAACCCACAGGTCATGACCTGTGGGTCAAAAAAGTCATTTTTGGCCCGAAAATTTTTGTCTCAGATTTTGATTTGAGGTAAGTTTTTAGACTAATTGGACCCCTGCGAGTCCAAAAAAGTTGTTTATTTTCAATTCTGAGCACTTCGGTTTTTTGCGCAAAAGTACCCAAAATGGAACCTTTTGCGCCGAAGCCCATAGCTCCCAAAATAATGGAGCAATCCAATCGCGGTTTGCGGCATTGCAAAGACAACCTGTTAAGCCACCTTGTGGTAAAATTTCAGCTTCCTATCTCAAACGGTCTAACCGTGGTGGAGGTTCAAAGTTGAAATTTTGAAAAATTGGCAAAATTGAAAAAACCCACAGGTCATGACCTGTGGGTCAAAAAAGTCATTTTTGGCCCGAAAATTTTTGTCTCAGATTTTGATTTGAGGTAAGTTTTTAGACTAATTGGACCCCTGCGAGTCCAAAAAAGTTGTTTATTTTCAATTCTGAGCACTTCGGTTTTTTTGCGCAAAAGTACCCAAAATGGAACCTTTTGCGCCGAAGCCCATAGCTCCCAAAATAATGGAGCAATCCAATCGCGGTTTGCGACATTGCAAAGACAACCTGTTAAGCCACCTTGTGGTAAAATTTCAGCTTCCTATCTCAAACGGTCTAGCCGTGGTGGAGGTTCAAAGTTGAAATTTTGAAAAATTGGCAAAATTGAAAAAACCCACAGGTCATGACCTGTGGGTCAAAAAAGTCATTTTTGGCCCGAAAATTTTTGTCTCAGATTTTGATTTGAGGTAAGTTTTTAGACTAATTGGACCCCTGCGAGTCCAAAAAAGTTGTTTATTTTCAATTCTGAGCACTTCGGTTTTTTGCGCAAAAGTACCCAAAATGGAACCTTTTGCGCCGAAGCCCATAGCTCCCAAAATAATGGAGCAATCCAATCGCGGTTTGCGGCATTGCAAAGACAACCTGTTAAGCCACCTTGTGGTAAAATTTCAGCTTCCTATCTCAAACGGTCTAACCGTGGTGGAGGTTCAAAGTTGAAATTTTGAAAAATTGGCAAAATTGAAAAAACCCACAGATCATGACCTGTGGGTCAAAAAAGTCATTTTTGGCCCGAAAATTTTTGTCTCAGATTTTGATTTGAGGTAAGTTTTTAGACTAATTGGACCCCTGCGAGTCCAAAAAAGTTGTTTATTTTCAATTCTGAGCACTTCGGTTTTTTGCGCAAAAGTACCCAAAATGGAACCTTTTGCGCCGAAGCCCATAGCTCCCAAAATAATGGAGCAATCCAATCGCGGTTTGCGGCATTGCAAAGACAACCTGTTAAGCCACCTTGTGGTAAAATTTCAGCTTCCTATCTCAAACGGTCTAGCCGTGGTGGAGGTTCAAAGTTGAAATTTTGAAAAATTGGCAAAATTGAAAAAAACCCACAGGTCATGACCTGTGGGTCAAAAAAGTCATTTTTGGCCCGAAAATTTTTGTCTCAGATTTTGATTTGAGGTAAGTTTTTAGACTAATTGGACCCCTGCGAGTCCAAAAAAGTTGTTTATTTTCAATTCTGAGCACTTCGGTTTTTTGCGCAAAAGTACCCAAAATGGAACCTTTTGCGCCGAAGCCCATAGCTCCCAAAATAATGGAGCAATCCAATCGCGGTTTGCGGCATTGCAAAGACAACCTGTTAAGTCACCTTGTGGTAAAATTTCAGCTTCCTATCTCAAACGGTCTAGCCGTGGTGGAGGTTCAAAGTTGAAATTTTGAAAAATTGGCAAAATTGAAAAAAACCCACAGGTCATGACCTGTGGGTCAAAAAAGTCATTTTTGGCCCGAAAATTTTTGTCTCAGATTTTGATTTGAGGTAAGTTTTTAGACTAATTGGACCCCTGCGAGTCCCAAAAAGTTGTTTATTTTCAATTCTGAGCACTTCGGTTTTTTGCGCAAAAGTACCCAAAATGGAACCTTTTGCGCCGAAGCCCATAGCTCCCAAAATAATGGAGCAATCCAATCGCGGTTTGCGGCATTGCAAAGACAACCTGTTAAGCCACCTTGTGGTAAAATTTCAGCTTCCTATCTCAAACGGTCTAGCCGTGGTGGAGGTTCAAAGTTGAAATTTTGAAAAATTGGCAAAATTGAAAAAACCCACAGGTCATGACCTGTGGGTCAAAAAAGTCATTTTTGGCCCGAAAATTTTTGTCTCAGATTTTGATTTGAGGTAAGTTTTTAGACTAATTGGACCCCTCCGAGTCCCAAAAAGTTGTTTATTTTCAATTCTGAGCACTTCGGTTTTTTGCGCAAAAGTACCCAAAATGGAACCTTTTGCGCCGAAGCCCATAGCTCCCAAAATAATGGAGCAATCCAATCGCGGTTTGCGGCATTGCAAAGACAACCTGTTAAGTCACCTTGTGGTAAAATTTCAGCTTCCTATCTCAAACGGTCTAGCCGTGGTGGAGGTTCAAAGTTGAAATTTTGAAAAATTGGCAAAATTGAAAAAACCCACAGGTCATGACCTGTGGGTCAAAAAAGTCATTTTTGGCCCGAAAATTTTTGTCTCAGATTTTGATTTGAGGTAAGTTTTTAGACTAATTGGACCCCTGCGAGTCCAAAAAAGTTGTTTATTTTCAATTCTGAGCACTTCGGTTTTTTGCGCAAAAGTACCCAAAATGGAACCTTTTGCGCCGAAGCCCATAGCTCCCAAAATAATGGAGCAATCCAATCGCGGTTTGCGGCATTGCAAAGACAACCTGTTAAGCCACCTTGTGGTAAAATTTCAGCTTCCTATCTCAAACGGTCTAGCCGTGGTGGAGGTTCAAAGTTGAAATTTTGAAAAATTGGCAAAATTGAAAAAACCCACAGGTCATGACCTGTGGGTCAAAAAAGTCATTTTTGGCCCGAAAATTTTTGTCTCAGATTTTGATTTGAGGTAAGTTTTTAGACTAATTGGACCCCTGCGAGTCCAAAAAAGTTGTTTATTTTCAATTCTGAGCACTTCGGTTTTTTGCGCAAAAGTACCCAAAATGGAACCTTTTGCGCCGAAGCCCATAGCTCCCAAAATAATGGAGCAATCCAATCGCGGTTTGCGGCATTGCAAAGACAACCTGTTAAGCCACCTTGTGGTAAAATTTCAGCTTCCTATCTCAAACGGTCTAGCCGTGGTGGAGGTTCAAAGTTGAAATTTTGAAAAATTGGCAAAATTGAAAAAACCCACAGGTCATGACCTGTGGGTCAAAAAAGTCATTTTTGGCCCGAAAATTTTTGTCTCAGATTTTGATTTGAGGTAAGTTTTTAGACTAATTGGACCCCTGCGAGTCCAAAAAAGTTGTTTATTTTCAATTCTGAGCACTTCGGTTTTTTGCGCAAAAGTACCCAAAATGGAACCTTTTGCGCCGAAGCCCATAGCTCCCAAAATAATGGAGCAATCCAATCGCGGTTTGCGACATTGCAAAGACAACCTGTTAAGCCACCTTGTGGTAAAATTTCAGCTTCCTATCTCAAACGGTCTAGCCGTGGTGGAGGTTCAAAGTTGAAATTTTGAAAAATTGGCAAAATTGAAAAAACCCACAGGTCATGACCTGTGGGTCAAAAAAGTCATTTTTGGCCCGAAAATTTTTGTCTCAGATTTTGATTTGAGGTAAGTTTTTAGACTAATTGGACCCCTGCGAGTCCAAAAAAGTTGTTTATTTTCAATTCTGAGCACTTCGGTTTTTTGCGCAAAAGTACCCAAAATGGAACCTTTTGCGCCGAAGCCCATAGCTCCCATAATAATGGAGCAATCCAATCGCGGTTTGCGACATTGCAAAGACAACCTGTTAAGCCACCTTGTGGTAAAATTTCAGCTTCCTATCTCAAACGGTCTAGCCGTGGTGGAGGTTCAAAGTTGAAATTTTGAAAAATTGGCAAAATTGAAAAAACCCACAGGTCATGACCTGTGGGTCAAAAAAGTCATTTTTGGCCCGAAAATTTTTGTCTCAGATTTTGATTTGAGGTAAGTTTTTAGACTAATTGGACCCCTGCGAGTCCAAAAAAGTTGTTTATTTTCAATTCTGAGCACTTCGGTTTTTTGCGCAAAAGTACCCAAAATGGAACCTTTTGCGCCGGAGCCCATAGCTCCCAAAATAATGGAGCAATCCAATCGCGGTTTGCGGCATTGCAAAGACAACCTGTTAAGCCACCTTGTGGTAAAATTTCAGCTTCCTATCTCAAACGGTCTAGCCGTGGTGGAGGTTCAAAGTTGAAATTTTGAAAAATTGGCAAAATTGAAAAAACCCACAGGTCATGACCTGTGGGTCAAAAAAGTCATTTTTGGCCCGAAAATTTTTGTCTCAGATTTTGATTTGAGGTAAGTTTTTAGACTAATTGGACCCCTGCGAGTCCAAAAAAGTTGTTTATTTTCAATTCTGAGCACTTCGGTTTTTTGCGCAAAAGTACCCAAAATGGAACCTTTTGCGCCGAAGCCCATAGCTCCCAAAATAATGGAGCAATCCAATCGCGGTTTGCGACATTGCAAAGACAACCTGTTAAGCCACCTTGTGGTAAAATTTCAGCTTCCTATCTCAAACGGTCTAGCCGTGGTGGAGGTTCAAAGTTGAAATTTTGAAAAATTGGCAAAATTGAAAAAACCCACAGGTCATGACCTGTGGGTCAAAAAAGTCATTTTTTGGCCCGAAAATTTTTGTCTCAGATTTTGATTTGAGGTAAGTTTTTTAGACTAATTGGACCCCTGCGAGTCCAAAAAAGTTGTTTATTTTCAATTCTGAGCACTTCGGTTTTTTGCGCAAAAGTACCCAAAATGGAACCTTTTGCGCCGAAGCCCATAGCTCCCAAAATAATGGAGCAATCCAATCGCGGTTTGCGACATTGCAAAGACAACCTGTTAAGCCACCTTGTGGTAAAATTTCAGCTTCCTATCTCAAACGGTCTAGCCGTGGTGGAGGTTCAAAGTTGAAATTTTGAAAAATTGGCAAAATTGAAAAAACCCACAGGTCATGACCTGTGGGTCAAAAAAGTCATTTTTGGCCCGAAAATTTTTGTCTCAGATTTTGATTTGAGGTAAGTTTTTAGACTAATTGGACCCCTGCGAGTCCAAAAAAGTTGTTTATTTTCAATTCTGAGCACTTCGGTTTTTTGCGCAAAAGTACCCAAAATGGAACCTTTTGCGCCGAAGCCCATAGCTCCCAAAATAATGGAGCAATCCAATCGCGGTTTGCGGCATTGCAAAGACAACCTGTTAAGCCACCTTGTGGTAAAATTTCAGCTTCCTATCTCAAACGGTCTAGCCGTGGTGGAGGTTCAAAGTTGAAATTTTGAAAAATTGGCAAAATTGAAAAAACCCACAGGTCATGACCTGTGGGTCAAAAAAGTCATTTTTGGCCCGAAAATTTTTGTCTCAGATTTTGATTTGAGGTAAGTTTTTAGACTAATTGGACCTCTGCGAGTCCAAAAAAGTTGTTTATTTTCAATTCTGAGCACTTCGGTTTTTTGCGCAAAAGTACCCAAAATGGAACCTTTTGCGCCGAAGCCCATAGCTCCCAAAATAATGGAGCAATCCAATCGCGGTTTGCGGCATTGCAAAGACAACCTGTTAAGCCACCTTGTGGTAAAATTTCAGCTTCCTATCTCAAACGGTCTAGCCGTGGTGGAGGTTCAAAGTTGAAATTTTGAAAAATTGGCAAAATTGAAAAAACCCACAGGTCATGACCTGTGAATCAAAAAAGTCATTTTTGGCCCGAAAATTTTTGTCTCAGATTTTGATTTGAGGTAAGTTTTTAGACTAATTGGACCCCTGCGAGTCCAAAAAAGTTGTTTATTTTCAATTCTGAGCACTTCGGTTTTTTGCGCAAAAGTACCCAAAATGGAACCTTTTGCGCCGAAGCCCATAGCTCCCAAAATAATGGAGCAATCCAATCGCGGTTTGCGACATTGCAAAGACAACCTGTTAAGCCACCTTGTGGTAAAATTTCAGCTTCCTATCTCAAACGGTCTAGCCGTGGTGGAGGTTCAAAGTTGAAATTTTAAAAAATTGGCAAAATTGAAAAAACCCACAGGTCATGACCTGTGGGTCAAAAAAGTCATTTTTGGCCCGAAAATTTTTGTCTCAGATTTTGATTTGAGGTAAGTTTTTTAGACTAATTGGACCCCTGCGAGTCCAAAAAAGTTGTTTATTTTCAATTCTGAGCACTTCGGTTTTTTGCGCAAAAGTACCCAAAATGGAACATTTTGCGCCGAAGCCCATAGCTCCCAAAATAATGGAGCAATCCAATCGCGGTTTGCGGCATTGCAAAGACAACCTGTTAAGCCACCTTGTGGTAAAATTTCAGCTTCCTATCTCAAACGGTCTAGCCGTGGTGGAGGTTCAAAGTTGAAATTTTGAAAAATTGGCAAAATTGAAAAAACCCACAGGTCATGACCTGTGGGTCAAAAAAGTCATTTTTGGCCCGAAAATTTTTGTCTCAGATTTTGATTTGAGGTAAGTTTTTAGACTAATTGGACCCCTGCGAGTCCAAAAAAGTTGTTTATTTTCAATTCTGAGCACTTCGGTTTTTTGCGCAAAAGTACCCAAAATGGAACCTTTTGCGCCGAAGCCCATAGCTCCCAAAATAATGGAGCAATCCAATCGCGGTTTGCGACATTGCAAAGACAACCTGTTAAGCCACCTTGTGGTAAAATTTCAGCTTCCTATCTCAAACGGTCTAGCCGTGGTGGAGGTTCAAAGTTGAAATTTTGAAAAATTGGCAAAATTGAAAAAACCCACAGGTCATGACCTGTGGGTCAAAAAAGTCATTTTTGGCCCGAAAATTTTTGTCTCAGATTTTGATTTGAGGTAAGTTTTTAGACTAATTGGACCCCTGCGAGTCCAAAAAAGTTGTTTATTTTCAATTCTGAGCACTTCGGTTTTTTGCGCAAAAGTACCCAAAATGGAACCTTTTGCGCCGAAGCCCATAGCTCCCAAAATAATGGAGCAATCCAATCGCGGTTTGCGACATTGCAAAGACAACCTGTTAAGCCACCTTGTGGTAAAATTTCAGCTTCCTATCTCAAACGGTCTAGCCGTGGTGGAGGTTCAAAGTTGAAATTTTGAAAAATTGGCAAAATTGAAAAAACCCACAGGTCATGACCTGTGGGTCAAAAAAGTCATTTTTGGCCCGAAAATTTTTGTCTCAGATTTTGATTTGAGGTAAGTTTTTAGACTAATTGGACCCCTGCGAGTCCAAAAAAGTTGTTTATTTTCAATTCTGAGCACTTCGGTTTTTTGCGCAAAAGTACCCAAAATGGAACCTTTTGCGCCGAAGCCCATAGCTCCCAAAATAATGGAGCAATCCAATCGCGGTTTGCGGCATTGCAAAGACAACCTGTTAAGCCACCTTGTGGTAAAATTTCAGCTTCCTATCTCAAACGGTCTAGCCGTGGTGGAGGTTCAAAGTTGAAATTTTGAAAAATTGGCAAAATTGAAAAAACCCACAGGTCATGACCTGTGGGTCAAAAAAGTCATTTTTTGGCCCGAAAATTTTTGTCTCAGATTTTGATTTGAGGTAAGTTTTTAGACTAATTGGACCCCTGCGAGTCCAAAAAAGTTGTTTATTTTCAATTCTGAGCACTTCGGTTTTTTGCGCAAAAGTACCCAAAATGGAACCTTTTGCGCCGAAGCCCATAGCTCCCAAAATAATGGAGCAATCCAATCGCGGTTTGCGACATTGCAAAGACAACCTGTTAAGCCACCTTGTGGTAAAATTTCAGCTTCCTATCTCAAACGGTCTAGCCGTGGTGGAGGTTCAAAGTTGAAATTTTGAAAAATTGGCAAAATTGAAAAAACCCACAGGTCATGACCTGTGGGTCAAAAAAGTCATTTTTGGCCCGAAAATTTTTGTCTCAGATTTTGATTTGAGGTAAGTTTTTAGACTAATTGGACCCCTGCGAGTCCAAAAAAGTTGTTTATTTTCAATTCTGAGCACTTCGGTTTTTTTGCGCAAAAGT